>PVHX01018174.1:0-37819 GCA_004024805.1 Geosciurus inauris
TTGTGATTCTATACAACAAAGATAGTGGAATAAGATGGACATCATAGCCCTAGCTTCGTGTATGACTGCATATATGATGTGATTTTACATCATGTACAACCAGAGAAATGAAAAGTTGTGCTCCATCTGTGTACAATGAATCAAAATGCATTCTTCTATTATGTATACCTAAGTAGAATAAATAAATAAAATAAAATTACAAGCTCCAATTCAAATAAATATTATTTTTTTATTTGGTCTAATTAGTTATACATGACAGCAGAATGCATTTCAATTCATTATACATAAATGGAGCACAACTTTTCTTATCTCTGGTTTAACCTTCTTCTCTTTAGGGACACACTCCCATCTCATCTGTTTCATCCATGGAGACTTAGCTGAACTCTGCAAGTGCTGTTTCTTAGCAACCTAATCATGACACCCCATCCAAGACCATCTTTTAACAATTCCAGCTGCCTGTTTAGTTTAATGGCTGTTTTTCAGTGAATATGCAAAAACTTTGCCAGACAATATTCGCCTTTTTCGGTCAGTTTTTAAAGATGTTTCTGACTTTCTCACTTTAAGGATCTAATTTGTCCTTCATTGCAGATGACTAATCAAGTGTCAGGGAGCAAAATGTACTATTTCCAGTTCCGCATTGCAAATGGCATTTTAGCCATATGTTAAAATTTCAGAGTATACTAAAAACCATTTACAATACGTGTTGTCAGTATCTTTGAGCCCCCAAAGTGCACTATTAAAAACTATTAAATTTACAAAAGGTGAAAGAGAATGAACATCAGTAGGCATGCAAATTGTGAAAATCAAAAACATGAGATCAAAGAAAAACTATTAAATCAAAACAAACTTCAAAAATAAGTCAACCTCCCTGTCTCTAAATAAAACACAAAACAAGGCTGAGGATGTGGCTCAGTGGTTGAGTGCCCCTGAGTTCAATCCCTGGTACCAAAAATAAATAAATAAATGAAATAAGTCAACCTCTGGCAAAGGTTATTTTGATTTTCAATCTGACATTTTACAAAAGAACAAGAGAAGATGAATTAAATATGAAAATTCCAAAAGATGGCATGAGTTTCTCTTCTGATATTGGTATCAATAAAAGAGCTAATTTACCTTAGGCATGCTTCAAGGCAGGGAACACATCTAAAGTGTACACTGTATACTACATATTGTTATGGTTTCTGTAATTGGTATAACAACTCACACATCATTGTCATCTTCTAAAATTAAAATGTCTCCAGTGCTTCCACCAACTCTAAATCATTCCAAGTCAATTCACACCCAAGAAATATTCATCCTGCAACTCCCTTAATTTTATTTACAGAAAAAATGTTATTCTAATGTGTTGCTCTCATCAGATATAATATATGCCCATTAATAAATGAATTGGTGGGGAAAATACAAGAAAGTTAGATAAATGTAAACAGTAGAATAATTACAGTGAAATATATCATATTCCAGGAGAAAATATTTAATCTTAATGGTTTTAATATTGTGCATTGACTTAATAAGGATTTTACAAGTTGTAGACAATTCTGATTCTTAAATCAAAGATTAGCAACAAAATTTGAGGAATTTTGTAAAACTTCTATGCATACAGTATATATTTTATTAAATCAAGAGTAAGGTTTGGAATATTCTAGATGAACAACATTTTAAAATAACTAAAATGCATGTCGTAATTAATTTGCACTCCATTTAGTATCTGTGTGTGGCGAGGCACTGGGGATTGTTCCTAGGACATTGGGCATATATATGCTGCGCTGGGCAAGTGTTCCACCACTGAGCTATACCCCTAGCTCTTTTTTAATTTCACTTTGTGACAAAATCTTGGTAAATTGCCCCGATTTGGCCTCAAATTTGTAATCCTCTTGCCTCAGCTTCCTGAATAGCTGGGATTATAGGCACCCCTTATGTTATTTTATAAGCAAACTATCTTCTCACATCAGAAGGATTTAATTGATAAACTCAGTTAATAAAATGAAAGCAAGATTCATAATGTATAGAGAAGTGGACAGAAAAGCACTGAAAACAGTAACTCTTGTTTATACTTTCGGACTTAAAGCCAGCAGCTAGTGAAGATTGTTCAGGGTATTCTGTCTTTGAGAAAGCTGACCAAAGATATTAAAGAAAATAATTTGAGCTAAAATTTTGAGAATTGAAGTGTGGAACACATGTGGCAAGCTGTCTCTACACTGTGTGAAAAGGACAATCCAAAGGATCTCCACTTTTTGCACCTTCTCAACAGTGAGCACAATAAAATAATGTTATTTAATTATTAGTTTGAAAATATATGTGTATATTTTTATGCTATTTATTGTGTATAATATCTTATTCCTATGAATTTTTTTAAAAAATTCAAAAGTCTAATATATGAACATATTTCATATAATGATCACAGTAATGCTCATGACTTTTTTTTTTCAGTCAGCCTATGTCCTCTGGAGAGCTGTGGGAAACATGCATAATTAATATGGTCTTGGTTATAGGGATCATGGCTAAGCTATGAAGCTTTCTTCCTAAGTATCTGAAGAATTTGTTTCATAGAATGTTTTTCACAAGAGAGCTACTTGCCTTTGATAAATGAAATTCTTTATTGCCCATACATTAGAAGATATTTAACATCTCTTGTTCCTGGGTAGTAATTGTCAATAACATTCTTCAATTATCATGACAGATAAAAATATCCATCCCCAGAAAACTCCTTTAAAAACTAAAAATATTTTAAATTTTTTAATAGGATCCAAATTCATCCTGCAACTCCCTTAGTATTACTTCCAAATATAACTTCCAAATATTACTCCTTAACAGTAGTAATACTTACTGAGATCCCCTGACTTAGAAGTATAAAGGGAAAAAAAACCCCACAAATAGTTACAGAAAAAAAAAAAGGTGGGGAGATAGAAGAGAGAGAGAAACATCAAGTTGATCAGCCACAGGGTTACTGTATCCTCCAGAAATATATACACACATTGATGATGAACACTGGAAGGTTGAAGAGAGACTTTTCAGGAAGAATAGGGAGCCCAGTAACATGTAGGTTAACACTGCTATTCATATTAGTGAAAAGCTACAAGCTGTAGCAGGTGCTTTCTCTCTACCCAGCCACTTCCACCACAGGGAAGGTGTAATTTTGTGGCAATAATAGCAGAAGATTACAGATAAACCTAACATAGATAAGCCAAAAGTGGCTACTTCCACTGCTGAAATGATGGAGAAGCTTGATGCACCATCTTGTAACCTGGAGCAAAGGGAAAGGGAAATGGCCTAACCATGGTGGCTAGCCTTTTTCCACCATGAATGCCCCAGTCATCATCAGTGCAGAAAGCCCTCTAACCAGTGATCTGACCCATACCGTGCAGACTAAACAGGAGAACCTTACCTCTTGGGCTGCACCCTGCTCATTTAGAGAAAGGCATAAAAGATGACTAAAATCTGAAAGACTAGACGTTTTTCTCCCAAAACTATGCATTACCTAAAGGGAATATTTAAATCATTGCATTAGATTGAAAGCACCTGACTGAACTAAAAAGAAGGGCTTACCTTATTCCTACTGTGAAAAAAATTTGCAAGAAATAATAGGAGATAAAATGAATTATATTTTCTCTGTATATCTAAAAACATGCACATATTTATACGTGTATGTATATCTTTATAGAAGGTATTTTACATGCAAGAAGTGTTTTGATGAAACCTTACAAAACACATCATAAAAATCCTGCACTCCCTTCTTTAATTCTTGAAAAACATAAGAATAAATTCTGTGTTTAAGTTGTACAACTACATATATCCCTTAGAACAATAGTTTCCAAAATGTGTTCTATAGATTCCTGGGGTTTAATGAGACCCTTTGAGGGGTTTTTGATATTAAAATTTTTTTTTTTGTTATTACAAGACACTATTTTTGTTTTTCATTGTCTACATTGCATTGATGGTATAAAAGCAATGATGGGTAAAACTGTTTCAGCATGCCTCAAAGCAGTGGCACCAAATGATACCAGTTATCATTGGGCTCCTTTCTTCAGGAGAGAAAATCAGTTCATCAATATCCTTGATGAACAATAATAAATATTATTAAGTTAATTAAATATTATTAATTGTTATAAATTTCATGGCTAGGTACATATATTTTCAATGATTTAACTAAATTCAGCAAGTGTCAGGTCATTTGTGTAACTTAGGTATGCAGTGGCACATGCCTATAATCCCAGTACTTTGGGAGGTTGAGACAGAAGAATCGCAAGTTCAAAGCCAGCCTCAGCAATGGCGAGGCGCTAAGCAACTCAGTGAGACCCTGTCTCTACATAAAACACAAAATGGGGCTGGGGATGTGTCTCAGTGGTCAAGTACCTCTGAGTTCAATCCTCAGTACCAAAAAATAAAGATGAGAGCTCTACTCCACTCTCCATAGATTATCATTTTTACTTGAAAAAAAAAAAGATAGTGGTACACAAACTATAGTTATTCAAAGGATTGTGAATAGTTTCTTTAAACTTATCAATGGAGAGTATCACTGTCAAGGAAACCTGACAGTATTGTATTTCTACCACCCAAAGCTTGATGACTTCCCAATACTTATAAACTGTATTAAATTAGTGGTAATATTAATAAAATTATTTTTTTTATTTTCTCTTTAAATGAAATGTGTCACCTTTGAGAAGATCTGCATAACTAAGAAACAGCCACTGTGAACTTAACAAAATACGTATGGATTTTTTTTAATCTATCCAAGGACAAGATACATCGATGGATCTTAATGTAACTAAATAAAAAAATTCACTGATACAGTGTCAGACTCCATGTCCCAACTAAATAATCAACTTCAGGTGTGGTACCAGTGAAGTATTCACACAATGACATATATAAACCATTAAAATGCCTCTCTGTTTTTTTAATTATCTACTGTGTAATACTAGGTTTTCTTCAAAAACTTTAACCAAAATATCAAATTGCAGCAGATCACACAAAGAATCAGATATTAAGCCAGATATGAAATCAATATGAAAAAATATAAAACAATGCCACTTTTCTTGACTAATTTCTAGGGAGAAATGTATCTTCAAATTAAGCATTATTCCTTCTTTCATATATTGGGTTTAGTACTATTATTTTTCAAGGATTTAATAAACAAATATTTAAATTTGTTTTAATTTTTAATACAATAAATTATCAAGATGCAGCCTATATAAACAAAATTTGTTTGGGGTCCTCAATGATTTTTAAGACTGCATAGGAATCCTAACATAGCACAGCCTGTTCAGAGCTATAATTTGAGTATATTATATAAGAAAGTGACCTCCATCAATACATCGGAGAGAGGCTCACTTACTTCGCGACTCTTATTGCCCCAGGGACAAATTCTAGTTCAGATAGGAGGTGAAAGTAGATCATCATTTCACAAAGGAACATGATTTAAACTGCAGCAGTGTCTGGCCATGCTGACAACATTGACAGAGGTCACTTGCTCGTTTGTCACAGTCTGACCCAAGGACCTATATGTTCAGGTACTTCCAAACTTATTTTTTATTCAACATTTAGTTATTCAAGAAATATTTTTTAAAAAGAATCGCAATGCCAACTGTTGATGTGTTATTACCAGAATAAAAGTGAAGCCAGGCACAAGTTAATCATTTTCAAACATGAAGTCTTTTAACTTATGCTGAAAAAAATTATACTTTCCTATTTATTAAACAGTATGAAATGAGGAAACATAATGTTAGTACATTTATGGCTTAATTTTCTAAAAAACACTAGCTCTGTACATACATAAAAAGACATATTCATATATAAAACATCTGCTATCCTCAAAACTTCCATTTGTTTAGTCAGTAATTACCTATTCTTGATTTTTCTTAAGCTTCTGCTATCAAATTATAACATGTGTGGCCTAGAGTCATTATAAATATTGAACCTATTATAAAGTTGATGATTTCCCAAGTGCATTTCAAAACACTATTTTATTTTTATTCTTTCACAAATCATCTAATTGAAATTTATTTCCATTTTCTTTTAAATAGTAGGCAATATGAAACCAAATACTTCTTACCACCACCATAGAAGTAAAATGTTCTAAGTTACTAAAATGGACAAATTTGACCATATAGAAATCAAACAAAAAAGCAGATGTAGGACAAATTTGCTATGCTTTGACATCATTCTGGATGCCCATTTGGTTTAGATTTCCGGGAAATCTGTTTGTGGGAGAACTGTGAGGCCAGGTCTAAAACTGAGATGTCAATCAGATGCACTGCTGTAAGGAAGAAGCCATATGGCTTACTGCTATTCTTTGGGTTGGAAGAATGACAAATTTGTGAATTCACTTGCCACCAATATAATTTTCTCTGCTGTGTGGAGAAAATATACACTGGGATACACAAACTGATCTCAGGCTTTTTTTCCCCCTAAATCAATATGATTAGTGTGTACTAACTCCAAATCTTTATATACTTTTGTATCAGTGAAGAAAAGGATAAGAATGTGGAACACACAGCTAAGTGTAAGAAGCATTGACTTTGGAAGTCAAATAAAATTGGTTGATCCTGCTGATGTAATGGATTTAATATATAAAATATTTATGTAGATTAATGTTCTGTGTGCTTAAACTGAGATTAGATTAACATTATGATATTGAATAATGTGTTTTATATGTTTTATAACAGACTTAACAATCCTGTTAACAAAAATATTTTAGCATAGATTTCAGCATATGTGTCCTAAAAAGTTACTTCATATTTTTTCTTTAGTTGAGTCAGGATTAAAATGCCACGAAGATGTTATTTAAAGGAACTATACTACATAACTAAGAACCATTTTGTAGAGAAAAATTGCATTTCTCCTTATTTATATCTACTTTTTTCTTATAGTGCCTTTAATGGCTCATTACTTTTCTTGCATAGAATGACAATGTGATCCACTGATTTAGTAAAGTGCACTTTATTGTTGATTTTTCATGTGTGTTGTATTTGTATATGTATTACCATGTGATATATATGATGTAAATAAAATATATAGAGTATGTATATATTCTATTTGTATAGACATAACTTTCCCAAAGCTTATAGAAATACACTTGTATAAATATTTATTGATTGATAAACTTTTCAATACTAAGCTGATTACAGGAAAACCAAAGAAACACAACATAAAAATAACTTACAACATGTATAGAGTGCAAAGATTACCTTTTTTCTTTCCAATTACAAGGTGCAAATTCAAGTTTACTAAGTTTCTTGATAAGGTAGGAAAGCCTTAAATAGAATGAGGGATAAGTTGAAAAGCAATTTACTCCTAGTATTAAAAAATCACATATACTCAATGAGAAACATGGTTTGTATTTGTTCTGTATGACTCAACTGATCTATTGCCATAAGGGAATTTGATAAAGTTGGATAAAAAGAATTTAATTGGAATTTTTAAATTCAATATTGAGTTTACTTAACAGTTCACAGAACATGATGATCAGAGTGCTTGCTCTGCTTTTGCTCCACTGCATCTAAATCTTGTTTATTAAAGTTTAATTTCAGTGTAATTATAGGAGTTAATCCAGTGAACAATAAGTACTTGATTCTACACATTTTCTTGATAATTCTTGACTTGTGTGTTTTGGATAACATAGTGGCATAATGAAAATCATAACCTGATCAATCCAATCAGCTAGTTCCTTTTGGTGAATAGGAGAAAAGTTCAAATTATAGAAATGTGAAATCACAGGCAATGTGTTAGTCATTGTCTATAAAGTACAGTCATTTCTTAATTATTTGTTGAATGAATAAGTTCTATCTTTTTAAAATTATTTGTAAAGAGAAAAACATCTCTAATAGCCATTGCTCACTACTGTGCTATTTTTTTATATTAATGTTCTTCAAAGAATAAGGGCTTTGAATCAAAGGTGTTCAAGTCTCTATCTCCTATCTGTGTGACATGAGGGAACTTAGGTCAATGCTCTGAAATTGATTTCTCGTTTGAAAAATCAGAATAATACCAGGAACTTCTTTTCAAAGTTATGTGAAACATGAACAAAATGAGATAATGTTTGTAAAGTTCTTATCACTTAATAAGTATTTCATAAGATATAGGAGAAGGAGATCAGAAAAACATTCCTAAGACATAATAATAAAAGGCAGCAAGAATAATGGCAATGCACTTAACATTTCACATGGATTATCTCATTTAATTTTTAAGCAATAACATAAATTACTATTGTTACCTCTATTTTAGAGATGATTAAAATAAGACTTAAGGAACTTGTTAATGTCACAAGTCAATAAAGGGCAGAACAGTGATTAAATAAGTAAAGATAGCACTATTAATATCATATTATTATCCTCATCATCACCATCATCAATGCTTGCTGCTATCTCTGTAGCAGACTAGGCTATAAAAATGAGCTCTTGGGTACTTCCAAAGATAACTGCCTCCCCTTGGAAGGAATCCAGAACAAGCCCACATTAAGCTAAATTCTGCATTAGAGTGGGCTGTCATACAGTTGGGAGGATTTATTCCAAGCACCTAGAAGGCACATGAAAGATGAATAGATAAAATTCATCAGACTTTCTTTTTTCTTTAAACATATCCCAATGCAGTCAAGAGAATGAAGATAAAACCATTTTGTCCATACACAAAAGCATTTTTAAATGTAATTATAATTGAGTTATCTAGTTGTCAGTTCCTTGGAAATCAAACACAGGGCCAAAGGTATATACACCACACATGAAATATGGTCTGGATTGTTGATGAATGATAAAAATTAAATTTAATATGAGTGTATGAATCTACAATGAAGAGATTCAAAAGGGAAAGTGTAGAGTTTATCAAGTTGAATTCTATGAAGCTCTTTATTTAAAATTATTCACTCCTATCTCCCTTAATTACCAAAAATAAATGTAAACCTGCAGTATTTCAGATATAAATTAATATCCAAAAGTGTATATTTTCCTTAAAAACATTTCAATGACTTAAAATCACATCTGCATTATCACTTTAAAATATTAATAGAAAAGATAATTTCACAAAACACCAAACTATATTATTCAAATCAATCATGAAAAACAAAACATAGTATTAATATTCCCATTTTTAAACTAAGCAAAACATTCTATATTTTTGATAATAAAATTTTCTAAAATGCTTCAAATGACTTTCAACTTTTATTTTCATAATTATTAATAGTTTCAGGCATTTAAAGTACATCATGCTTTTTCTTTTGATCCAATTTAAAAATGTGACTGTTACAAATGCACATTGATCATTAATGAATTTACAATACAGATAAAAATTGAAAGAATTACAAACACCAGTTGTAGCTGCAGATTCAAAACTGAAATTGATAATGGGTGGACTTGATAGGGGAAGCCAAAAACTAATGATTTCATAACAGGAATTTTGATGGAAAAATCACCTGAATATAACATCTCACAAATGGTAAGTATACCTAGAACCATTAGATTGTATAGCGCTCACATGGTGGTGCTACACAACCTCCCATGACAGTCATTTTCTCCCCATGCCATGTAGGAATAGGAATGAGATGGAAAGCAATACCTCACCATCCTTAATACTTATGAGTAATTCTTCACCTCTTAGCATACCTCATGGTGTATCATAAGTCAGGATCAGGGACCAGAAAAGGTATTCTGTGAATGGACACAGTGGCCTTCTTATTTTTCACATGCTTTTCATTGCCTCTGACTCAAACCTAAGTAATCATGGAGGAAGGAGTGTCAATAGATTCAAGGTAACAAGACAAAGAACCAAACAGGGATTTTTAGTACTTGAAAGAGTATACTTTAAAATGTTTTTTTTTTAACATTTATACACTCCCAGTTATCTAGTCATCTTCTCTCTAACTCTGATTGCCTTAGTTAGTGTCAGTTGTTATATTCACAGTTGAAACCCAAAGGAAGAATTTAAGGTCTCAGCCATCAAGATAGAATCTGGAGTAACTAAAACCCTGGTTTCAATTCCTTTATACATCCTCTCACATGTCCATTATGCAAGTTGGAAGTTACTTAGTTCTTGTGCATGTCAGAGTTGACATCTGTAATCAGGGATGACAATGCTTACTTCATAGAATCATCGTGAGATGTCAGATGCTTAGCAAAGGGTCTGACATTGAAACTGGTTACTATTATAATTACTCCTATATAACACCACTCATCACAAGCCAGGGTTAGGGGTTTGGAGGCAGTGGAGGAGATCTGCAAGCCTCAATCACCTTTCACAGTCTCAGGTTCCTTGTCAAAGATCTCCCTTCTCACCAAGTGTTGTCATTCCTCTCTAAACGTTTTCCTCCTTCCTCACCATGATTTGTAAAGCTAGTGTGGAACTTTATCACTAATCATGGCACAAATGAGGCTTAGCAGAACTATGGACTTTTGACTTTTACAATACCTAAATCATCTGTAATGGAGATGTTAGAGGTTTTCCCTCAGCATAAAAGAGAGCTCTACTACCTTATAAAATAATAATAACACAATACCTAAACATAATGATGAACTATTTACTGGGATAATTTTAGCCTCTTTGTGTTTTCTGAATAGAAGTGCTCTTTATGCAGATAAGAGGTAACCAAATGGATAACTATTAATGCAACAAAAATGAAAATATTATACAATTTCAAATTCTTTGAAATTGCCCTACTCTTTTCACAAGATAATTGTAAGATTCACAAGGACAGGGATCTTGTTTGTTTTCTTCCCTGATATATCTTAAGCACGTAAAATAATGCCTGGTACATCAAGGAATATATCTCCTTTAGAAACTTGCAAAAAATAAAACAAAAGCAATCACAACTGATTTATTTAAAAAATTATGATTTTTAAGCATTTTGCTTATGAAGGCAACCTCTGGGCTTTAGTCCTGGGTTTGACTTTGTATTATGTGATCCTAAGTAAATCACTTAATTCCTGTCTCAATTTCCCCTTTCGTAAGATGAATAGATTTGCTACCTCTTAGTGTTGTTATTAAGCGAACATAAGGTACTGCATGAGCAAAGAGCCTTCAGAACTTCCTGGTATAAAGTAAGCACCCAATAAATGTTGCGTGTTTTTATTAAAATTGAAAATTTTGCTGAGGCATTGAGATCCATGAAGTAAATGGCAGCTAGGGGTCCCATAGCCAAGTGACAAAACCAGAGCTAAATCACTACGTTGCTGTCCAATCTACGGAAAAGATCTCCCTATTGTATCAAGTTACCTGCTCATCCCTTGTACCTGTATACTTTTTGAAAGTACTTACAAAAAAAAAAAAAAAGATGAGTATGATTCACCCTCTTGGAAAATACAATTAAAAAAAAAAAAAACAATGAGGATTCTGAGATGTTTGCTGGAAATAATGAGTAAACCTTGACCCATGACAACAAAGTAGTTCATAGAACTGCCCTAACTCCAAGTTTAGCACACTGAAATAGTCTGAACATTTTGGCATTTATGTGAACACAGATTGAGGAGAACAGGAATCAAATGCTGTAATTCTTGAAATGACTTCAGGATAACATAATATTCAGAATCACTGAGCGCCTCATTTCCTCCCCAGGTCTTATTTCCCTTCCTCCTCTCCTTCCACCCGCTCAGCTGGAGCTAGGTACCTTGGCTGGGAGTTCTCCCTGGCGGGGGCGGGTTGGTTCCCAGAGCCCAGAGGCCCGGAGCCGCTAAGCGCTGATGGCTCAGCTTGGCAGCAAGTTCTGGCAAAGAGCTGAGCTGCGAGCAGTTTCCCTTTCAGACTGGTCAAGCCAGGCTTCACGCGTAGATTGGGAGGATTAAAGGAAGGTTACTTTATCAGCGGTTCCAGCTGAGCGTAGCGCAGGTGTGCCAGGAGCGGCAGGTGAGTTACTGTAGCTCCCTCCCCTCGCTTCCCACCCTACCCGCCCTATGTCCAACACGTCCGCCAGGGCACAGCTCCAAGAGGCCCGGAGGGCACATTTTTAGCCTCACCTGGGCACCTGCACTAGGCTACTCCATTTACAGAGGGGTCGCTAGTGTTTAAACTCCTGCTCCAACCCAAGTCCGTGCTATTCCTTGTCTTTGTGGCTCCCTCCTTTCCTAAACTGAGAGCCTGTTCTCCAGGAAAGTTTAAGAAGAGCGCACCGTGTCTGAACACGGGATGCACACTGAAGAGAGTGGGAGCTCCCAATGATGACCTCTACTTCTTATTGACCCACTGGGACTTTAATTAAAACTCACCACATTAGCCTTATATCTCAGTGGGGGACGGCAGGGACTAGAGGAAGAGGGAGAGGAAAATAGAGCGTGGGTAACAAATCAACCTGGAATGAGAGTAAAGTGGGAAGAAAGGTTGCAGCCCAGGTCTACAGGCACCCTCCCCCACGCGCTCACACATGAAGCAGACACTCCTATGGAGACTTTACAATATTTACAATAAAAGAAAAGTTAGCAAGGACTCAGACCCAATTACCACTTCCTCAGCTTTCTGAACTTTGTTTTGGTCTCCTGCCTGGAGAAGTGACTCTTCTTCAAAGACTTTGTTTGCACCAGGCTAAGAGTCATCCCCTCCTTCTCCCCCCGAAGCTACGCCAGCCTCTCCCCTCCCTTCCCAGCCCCTCCACCCACCAAGCAGCGAGACCGAGGCTGGGGATCTCTATTCTAGAGTTGGGGGCGGAGGGGTGCGTACATCCGGGGAGAGCCACAGCGACTGGCTGTGTTTCCTGAGGCTCTCCTGGGTTTGGTCTGCACATGACAGTTTCCCTTGGCGAGACCTCTCCTCTCCTCCCAGCCTGCCGGCTCTGACACTTGTGCGCTGCTACCGCGCACTCGCAGCTCCCTAGCGACGATAAGGGGAACGAGCACAGCGGGTGGAGCGAGTAGGGGTGCGCGAGTGGGAGGTACCTCCCTCGGGAGGCTGGGAAATCCCGGCCGTCACCAGGGGCCGTGCCACCGCCCTCGCGGGACCGAGGCTTCCAGCGTGTTCCCAACTTTGTGGCGCCCTCAGGCAGTGGCGGCCGGAATGGAGCTGCCTCATAGCGGCCGGACGCCGCTGGGCTCACCGCTGGACAGCTGCTCTTTGGCCTCTCTGGACTCCAGCGTCTTCTGCAGCGAGGGTGAAGGGGAGCCCTTAGCGCTTGGGGACTGCTTCACGGTCAACGTGGGCGGCAGCCGCTTCGTACTCTCGCAACAGGCGCTGTCCTGCTTCCCTCATACGCGCCTTGGCAAGCTGGCGGTAGTGGTGGCCTCCTATCGCCGCTTGGGAGCCTTGGCTGCAGCGCCCAGCCCCCTAGAGCTCTGCGACGACGCCAACCCAGTGGACAACGAGTACTTCTTTGACCGCAGCTCGCAGGCGTTCCGCTATGTCCTCCACTACTACCGCACCGGCAGACTGCACGTCATGGAGCAGCTGTGCGCTCTGTCCTTCCTTCAGGAGATCCAGTACTGGGGCATCGACGAGCTCAGCATTGACTCCTGCTGCAGGGACAGGTACCCGCGAGTCGCGGTGGCTGGGGGTTGGGGGGCATGAGGCAGGCGTGGTGCGGAGAGGAAAGCACAGGTAAAGACGTGAGGCTTTACGTAAGCTTCGCTGAAACCAGGCCTATGAATAGATGTGGCCACCTCCGGGCTGGAAAATGAGGTGGGGTTGTGGGGCTGGGAAGCATCAAAGCCAGATTTGGATCCAACTTTTTGAAGTCTCTTGTCCCTATTATTTGAGTGAGTTATGCTAATTCCATGTAAAAGATAAGGGAAGTAAGACTTGCAGTAAATATTTGGTGATTGATAGAATAAGTCAGAAAAGCTGTGTTTCAAAAGATATAAAGAGAGGTGAAGGTGTTGGTGTGGAGCACTGTTAAACCTAAGACACTAACTTTTTGAAAAATTTGCGTGGAGAACTGGTTTAAATACAGAAGGAAAGTTGGTTTCTTGACTGGATGATGGTGAAGCTTTGATGTTGACTTTGCTGTTATCTTGTCATTACTACCATTTCTTTATGAATATCTTTCCTTTACACACAACAAAGTTCCATATGGCAAACAGCTGTTCTTATTATCAGAACGTAGGTAATAAAAATGCATTGATCCAAGTTGCTTTGTTATGTATAAGTCCCTTTGCCTAAACTCCTACTAAGAAAATGTCATTTTAAAACACATGATCCTAAGTGAGAAATTCTCAATTGCTGTGGGCAGGAGACAAACTGGGGAAAGTATGAATAGACATTTTTTTCCCACTGAAATAAAAAGTACGATCTCCCTGTCAAGTTTCTCTTCTACTTATGTATTTAAAAAAAAAAAAAAGTTAGACTAATCACCAAATTGTCTTCCCTAAAAGATACTTCAGAAGAAAGGAGCTGAGTGAAACTCTAGACTTTAAGAAGGACACAGATGATCAGGAAAGCCAACATGAAAGTGAACAGGACTTCTCACAAGGACCTTGTCCCACTGTCCGCCAGAAGCTCTGGAATATCCTGGAGAAACCTGGGTCTTCCACAGCTGCCCGAATCTTTGGAGTCATCTCCATCATCTTCGTGGCAGTATCTATCGTCAATATGGCCCTGATGTCAGCCGAATTAAGCTGGCTGAACCTGCAGCTGCTGGAGATCCTGGAGTACGTGTGCATTAGCTGGTTCACCGGAGAGTTTGTCCTGCGGTTCTTGTGTGTGCGGGACAGGTGCCACTTCCTGAGAAAGGTGCCAAACATCATTGACCTCCTTGCCATTTTGCCCTTCTACATCACTCTCCTGGTAGAAAGCTTGAGCGGCAGCCAGACCACACAAGAGCTGGAAAATGTGGGGCGCATCGTCCAGGTTTTGAGGCTGCTCAGGGCTCTGCGAATGCTAAAACTGGGCAGGCATTCCACAGGTATTCAAATTTCATTGACTCTTTTTATATACCTTCGTTAGAAAGCATTAGTGATTTGACCATAGTACAAGGAAAGCCACTCTGAATTGATATGTGAAACTGACAGTTTTCATGCTTTATCCAAATGTAACCTCTTAAGAGATAGTGGGAAGCAAAACCTTCAAGTGGTTATTGCAGATATAGAGAAGGTACCTCTGACACACTTTCTCTTCATAAGATGTTGAGGAACAATTTGAACATTTGATAACTTGAATTAATTGGAACCTAAGGTCCAGAAGATGTACAAAAATTAAAGACTCTGCCTCTAGGTGGTTTTAGAGAATACATGCATAATGACACATAAATACATGCACAGAAATTATATAATATATAGGAACATAAGCTAGTTTGTCTTCTATACCCAAGAAGTGCATGTGCTCACTCTCTCTCTCCACATACATATATATACATAAACATATACATATATGTATATATATGACAGAAGAAAAAGTCAGCCTTCCAAAGCCTTCCCTGATCATGAGGGAGAGAGACAACCAGGTGTCAATAAGCATCCCTTAATTTTTGAAATAGCAATGGAAATATATTGCTTTGAAAGAAAGACTCTAAATGTCTTATCTAGCTTTTGAGAATTTTCTTGTTCCTTAGAGAGAGAGAAGAAACAAGAACTCATTAGTTTTTTGTGTGTTATAGAGACTTTGAAAATCAAATGAACATTCCCTAAAAAAATCTCCATACAACACAATACATACATATAATTGTATATGAAAATTACAGTTGATGTCAGTGAAAGTCACACAGATCTATTAATGACAGTTTTTAAATACAATTGTTTTCAATAGCTGGTCCTGAAGCTGTTGAACATTCTGCAGTAATATGAAAGCTATCTATGTGAGACCTTAGGGAAAACAAGAATCCCCAAACTTGTTGAAACACAGATTCTAAACCCCAAACTGCTGAGTGAGATTTTAGTTTGTGGATTGGATCCATTCCAGTAAGTTTGAAAATTATTTGATGTAGGTGGTTCCTGGACCACACTTTTTGGGATGCTATAGTAATACAATAAATATTAACACAAGTACATATTGTTATAAATGAATTGGCTATAAAGTCCTATTCCAACCTTATTTCCCTATAGATGTCCCTGACTGTCCTCCTAAAGGTGGATGATGATAGCAATTTCTCCCTATAAATACAAGGGATAAATAAACCTCTGTGTTTTTTTTCTACTTCTGTATGGTAAATTAGGATTCACTCTAAAATAATTTTAGTGTGTATTTTCCTAGCTAGTTTTATATGCCAGGAATTTGATAATGGGGTTTCTAACTACTCTTATAAGTTCTACTCTGTTTTCTGACACACATAATGGGATGCTTTCTTTGAGTATTTATAACTCTTCACAGTATTCAATTTTAAAAACACTGAACAAAGACTACATTTTTTTCCTCAAAAAAAGGAAAAAGAAAATAATAGTAATTTCCAGTGTCACCTCTTCAAGTTTTCTCAGTACTAAACAAATATAAATCATTAATAAAGCCTTAATTTATTAAAAATATATGACAGTTTCATGAATATTTGATAATTTTTCCTGAAGCATAACATTTAGCAAAATATAGATAAATATGTAGATGACATATATCCCCATATATTAATTATGAATAAAGATGTATAACAGAATAATGGTTAGGAGGCCAGAGTGTCTAAATTTAAATCCTGGTTTTGTAGCTTTGTACTAGATAAACTGCCTGTCTGTGCTTGAGCCTCTTTATGTATAAAATAGTATAACTATGACAACACCTGTCATATTTCTTTGAGGATTATCTAAGTTAAAAGATGGAATATGGTAGACATTCAGCTCCCTTTGTGTTTCTTAACAAAACTTTTAGAGCACTTCATCTTTAAATGAAAACAGTTTTCCCAAACACAATGCTTATTCTCATATTGTCAATTTATTTCAGAAATTTAATTCCATATAGACACATCAAGGCAAGTTTTCTAAGTAGGTATTATAAATGTATTCTAAAAGATATTCTTTTGAACTTAAACCTCAAAATTAATATCCATTGGTTTTTAAAAATAGCTGGTTAATAATGCAAGAGTATCTCAAAATTTGAAGAGCAAATTTCAAAACAATGAGAGCATGAATAGTATTCTACATTTTGAATAATCTCAAGTGAGTTAATAAGAATAAAAAATGATTATAAGAGGTAATGCTTTGGACTTCTGAGGCAATGTCATTGTGATGTCATGTCTTCAAAATGTGGTTCAACTTTTAAAAGTATCTCTCTGGCATTAGGAAGGTGACCTTATGGTTAATTTAAAGCCTGGTTTATAATGGGCTTAGTATCTTCACATGTGGAGTTGGATTCTCTTGGGTCTTTCTCCCAGAAGCTCAATGAATCATCAGATCTAGCCATGGGACCCCTTCAATGCCTCCTAGTGATTAAATCTTTCTGTGGCTCCATTCTTGTATCTTTTTGCAATGGAGGAACATTCTGTATTCAACTCTTTTCGTTTTACAGAAAAGCAGAAATGTTATGTGCTCAAGGGAGAGAATTCCCTGTAGTTTGGTATTAAGGACTAGGAATTCAAAGGGTGTCCGGAGAGTGTAAGGACCTTGACCTGACCTACAACTAAGAATGTCCTCTGAATATATCTGTGAGGCTTTATGTCAATTTTGGCACCAAAACCTAATTTGCTTCTGCTGCTTTATTTCATTGGTATGGTGTTATGGTGTGCACTCTACTTACTCTGGCTTTCAGACAATGAAGCGCCTGGTTATATTACATTTTATCAGGAGGGTGAGAAAGCAGATGTACACACAAAATACAAAAACAACATAAAATGGTTTTAGAAAGAAGTCTGAAATGATGCACTTAAATGTGATTTTGACCAAATGTATCCTTTATATGCAATAATACGAAGGTCTCTCACTGTCTAAAGTATGAAACTCCTCTCACACACCTTCTCCCTGCCTGTTAGTCTCATTCCTCACCCTGTTTTAAGTATAAATAGTAGGAGTTCGATAATTACATAAGCCAATTATATTTTTCTCTATCCTTCTGTACCTGTCCCCATCGAGTAGACTATATGCTTTTGGAAGACAGAGGTCATGATTTAATCATCTTTGTGTCCCCAAACATTGCCCAGTGCTGGGGACATATTTTGTGGGCAGTGCATGTTTGTGGGTGAAGATCAAAGAGGGAGGGGGAAGGGAGAAGAGAGGAGGGGTGTTGATGATGATTGACAGCAGTTGTTCTGTTGCAGGATTGCGCTCACTTGGGATGACAATCACCCAATGCTATGAAGAGGTCGGCCTACTGCTCTTATTTCTATCTGTGGGAATTTCTATATTTTCAACCATAGAGTATTTCGCAGAGCAAAGCATTCCTGACACAACCTTCACAAGTGTTCCTTGTGCATGGTGGTGGGCTACAACATCCATGACTACCGTTGGTTATGGGGACATTAGACCAGACACTACCACGGGCAAAATTGTGGCCTTCATGTGTATATTATCAGGAATCCTTGTCTTGGCCTTGCCTATTGCTATTATTAATGATCGCTTCTCTGCTTGCTACTTCACCTTGAAACTCAAGGAAGCAGCTGTTAGACAGCGTGAAGCTCTGAAGAAGCTTACCAAGAATATAGCCACTGACTCATATATCAGCGTTAACTTGAGAGATGTCTATGCCCGGAGTATAATGGAGATGCTTCGATTAAAAGGCAGAGAAAGAGCAAGCACTAGGAGCAGCGGGGGAGATGATTTCTGGTTTTAAATTGACTTCCAATTTATATATAAAAGTTGTGTACGATTAATCAGATTGATAAAGCTTTGACATGGATGTTTGTATTACTGGTGAGGAATCTTTTCAGCACTATACATCTTAATTTTTGCTGGTATCTTACCTGGTCTCCTAGAATATTTCGCATGACCCATAGCAACTACACACTTTTTTGACACAGTTGAATCTCAAAAAGAGCCAATTAACAACAAAATAAAATTGGGACAATATACACATGTCTGAATTGTCAAAATATGAAACAATATCATTGCAATACATACAATAAAGTTAAGTTTTATGCATCATCAATTTTAGAAGTTTTTTGCTCCTCTATTTTTTTAAATGACAGTTAAACTACATAGACCAGAGAAAAGATAAGTGAACATTTCAGAACACACTGAACATCTTTGCTATTTAAAGACATTCTCCAAGCAAATTACTCCTTTCTCCATCAGTTAAAGCTGTTGAGTAACAATTAGCTTTGCAAGAGAAAAATCGAACTTGGTGGTCATAGATTGTGTCCCTATCTACCATGTGGTGCAAACCGTTAGTCACAAATGGATGGAGCTCTGCCTCCCATCATTACTCTTGCAAGTGGGAGAATCAGACTACTAAGGACTATAGAAGATGAGTCTGCACAGACTTTGAGAACTGCACATCTTCACTCTCCCAGCTGAGTGTAATATGCTAAGTATAAAGCGGCATATTTCTTAGTTCTTCATGAAAATCAGATGGTTTTTAAATGTCTCATTATGGATATATTATGTCTTTAATATCATGAATATGTAAAAGTAAGGTAGTAAACATCCTAAATTTATACACTGCAATTATTAAATGGTCTTATTTCATGAGACCATTATTAAATGGTCTTATTTCAATGAGAATATGTTGAATGACATCATTGGATGAACTTGAAAATCTTTTATTTGTTAAGAAAAAAAAATATTATGGACAGCTTTCTGACTGTTGGGGTAAATAGCAAATGTTCAAACTTTGCAGGCATTTTGACATTCATGATAATAATAAAATTTCTAGCATTCTGTTACATAATTAAAGCCAAAAGCTCTAAAGCTAAGAACCAGCTCATAATTCCAAATATTCCAGTAAATGAGGTTTTTAAAAACTAAGAATAACAAGGAATGGATCACTTTAATGCCTGCTTTCTCAGTGTATGTAATAAAGCCCCTACAGGGAAGAAAATTGATTCTTGGGTGGAAGAAGTCTTCTCTCTTTTATGCATAAAGCTCAAATATACACACAGTACATAAACATACATACAGAATATCTGCAATAGTAAAATTTCACAGGGAGGAAGATTAGAAAAATGTCCAGAAACTTCACTGCTGGTAGTGGATGGTGATAAATAAATATAGAAAAACATTGCTTTAATATATACCATAATATGTTTCATTAACTGAATGTGAAGACATCCTACTATCCTATGTCCTATCAAGAAAGAAAGAAAGGTGCCAAATTGCAAGATGCCATTGATGGTAAAAGACATCCATATTTTGGATGTGCAAAAATTGATAATATATGTCTTAAAATCAATGAATATCACATGCACTACCTCCTGTTTTTTGGTATGCATGCTTAAGCTCTGAAAAAAATTTCATTGATGGCATGAGTTTTTATTATATACTAAAGTGCTTTAATTCATTTAACTAGTTTGCACTTCTAAATATTATAACATCTTCAGGAAATATAAGTATGAATAAATATTTTTCCTCTTACTCACAGACATGGGTGCTAGTGCACGGCATAGGGCCACTAGTCCTTGTGTACATCCCATCCATAGTCTAAAAGGGAAATAGAGGTCAGATAGAGAAGACAAACTTACTCTGGCTTCTCTAGAACCTTCCCAATAAGATTACTCACTCTGATCCAGGACTATGTCTGTACTCATCATGTATTATGTCACTTAATCTTTAAAATGTCCCAGTTATATAATTGCTATTCATATACTCTTCTAAATATATATTTTATATATTTATTAATTCAATGAATATTTATTAAGGATCTTTCTGAGTGCTGGCACTAGAGATTCTTTGTTAAATAAGACCAAGTCCTGTTCTCTTATATCTAATATTCTATTCAAGAATAAAAGAGAAGACAGATGACAAAACTGAGATAATAAAAATTTAAACTTGCCCAAATGTACACCTTTGGCAGAATGAGGACTGAACATGAACCTACCTGAATTGGAAAATGATACTCTTAAAAGTCGTCTTATAGATTTTATTCTACCTACACAACTCATGCATAGGGATTCATTTTATAGGCAGGCAAGCCAACTTTTTGTGGATGGAGAGATTTAGAAAAATATCAGTTTATTCTCAGAGGGAAAAAGGTGCTTTTAAAAAAAATACAGCTTACAGCCTTACTGCACAAGAAAAATTTTGTCTTTAAAATATGTGACAGTTGGAAATTTAAAATTTATATATGCATATATATTTTCCCCATCACAGAGTATCCTAAATACATTCTATAAAAATGTGGTTTGTTAGCTGTAAAAATTTTGTTGAGACATAAACACTTCAAAACAGTTTTAAAATGTCATTGCTAAGTCAACCTTTCTGTTATACAAAACATCAGTGTATTTATTTAATAAATGGACATATAAGCAAGCAAAATTTAAGTGAAGTAATGAATCAAAGCAGAAACTCTGTTAATTTTATTTATTTGTTTGTTTATGCCAGGGATTGAACCCAGGGTCTTGCATATGCTAGAAGTCGACCACTGAGCTACATCCTCAGCCTTCTCATTATTTTTAAAACATTGAGGATTCAATGTTTTAAAATTCAATGTTTTAAATTCTTAGATTCAAAAATCTAAGAATTATTCCTATGAAACAGTATATAATTTGTTTAGGAATATAAAATAAGGAAATATTGTCTTTCTCTAAACTTCATAAAAATACTAATTAAAAAACATTTGAATGCATAGAGCCAATAGTTGAGTACCTAAAAGATTCATTTTACTGAGGAATCTCTGGCAGGAGTGACAGTATATTCATGTTTTACGATGTTTTTTTCTTCTGTAAGTATATACACACACACGTATATAAGGAACTGTTATTCTTACAATTTCAATGAAAAGTAGTATTAATGCACAAAGAAGTTCACTGAAGTAGAAATCTCAGTTCTGTGTTTCAGTGTGGAATTCTTACTCAGTAAAATTTTTTGACCAGCTCTTGCAGAAAACATCTATGCCAACCCAAGTAATCTAAATAAAAAGTTACCATTGGGTAAGCTTACTACCTTTACCAAATATTTTCCTCTGATATAGTTTAACATGAAGAGCTTGATTTTTTGAAAAGTAGCCATTAATATCTCTGTCTTATCCATCCTTTAATTCAGACCCAAGAATCAAATTTGGTTGGTTGACAAATGTGTTCCAGTGTTTCCCTTGGTGATTTTCCCCCACAAAGCACCTCTCTCCCCCAAACCTCTCTCCAAGCCATACTGATAAATGGAAGAAAAATGTCACATAAGGAGAGCTTTACTTATAAGCCACATAGGGCATTGCTTACATGGTATATCTTTAGGAATAATGGGATAATCTGTGTATTCACTTCATGTCCTTACTTGCCTTATATTATGATCACTTTTCTGCTCAATGCCTCAACTCCACTGACTTTCTCTTCCTTTCTAGTATCCAACTGGAAATCCCCCAACCCTAATTAAATACAAGGTCTATTTGTGCCTGTCTCTGTCAAAAACAATAATAATAATCATGCTGACTGTTCTCACTTTGCATTTATGTCTACAATCCCTTTTTGGGTTCTTGATGCTGGTAGGCAATCATACTGCAATCCCTGAGTCCATTCACTCTTAAAATAAATGGAAACTTCTAACAGCTTCCTTTGATTCTTATTTCACTCAAAAAAACTGAGTCATAGAAGAGATTTTCTACAAGAACCAGCACCCACATTTATCCACCCACCTCCATCTGTCTCCACACAGCCTTTCCTCCCATTACAAGGGCTGATCTATCCATCCCACTTTGTCTCCCACTCTAAGACATGGCTCCAAAAAGTTCCCCCTCTCCCTACCACATCATTAATTTTTGCCTTCCCTAGTAGACACTCCTATCAGCATACATAGATTATTTAATTTTTCCCATCTTTGACACTATTTTCTATACTCAGTCTTTCAATTTTTACATTTATTCTTTTTCCAGTTTTTCCTGAAAATCTACTTATCAGTCTCCCACCCTTCATCTCCTAGAATACTGTTGTTCTTGTGCTCAGTAATGACCTCATCATTGTTAAATCCAATTATCAATACTGAGAACTCATATTGCCTGCTCTAGCATCCACATTTTCTTTCTCTTTTTGCAATACTGCATTGAACTCCAAGGGTGTTTTATCACTGAGCATCATCTCCAGCCTTTTATTTTACTTTATTTCATTTGATTTTGGGACAGGGTCTAGCTAATTTGCTGAGGCTGGCCTTGAATCTGCCCTCTCCTGCCTCAGCATACTGAGTTGCTGGGATTTTCAGGCATGTGCCACCAGGCCCATCCATCAGCAGCATTTGACAAGGTTAATTATAGACCCTTCTCTGAAACACTTCCTTTACTTGGAGCCCTTCACACCCTCCTAATTTCACCCCTACTTCACTGCTCAGTCATCTTTTGTGGTTGAGAGAGTCAGTTAGGGCCTAACCCTCATCCTATTCTGCTCTCTATTAATACCACTCCCTTAATAAAAAGACTCTGAGTCAGTGGGTTAAATATAACCAGCATTTGGTCAGCTCCCACATTTCCATGTCCAGACTAGACCTTTCCACTCACTGTCCTATATTTATTCAACAGATTTCCAATAAACGTCTTAAAATTATCATCACCAATGTCAAATGATTGACACTTCTTATTATAATTTAGATATGAGTTGTCCTCCCAAAGATTCTCTATTAATGCAAGAGGTAACATGATTAGATTAGAAGAGCTGTAATCTAACCAGTCCATCCTAGTTTAAATGGATTAACTGAGTGGTAACTATAGGCCAGCAGAGTATGGCTAGAGGGTGTGGGTTACTAGTGGCATAACCTGAAAGGGTTCATCTTTCATTAGACACTTTGCCTCTCTTTCTGCTCCCTGGCTACCATGAACAGAGCAGCACTCTTTTACCATGATGTTCTGCCTCATCTTAGGCCCAGAGCAATGAAGTGATCCACTATGGACTGAACCCCTGAAACTGTGAGCCAAAATAATTCTTCCTCTTCTAAGTTGTTCTTATCAGGTGATTTGGTTACAGTGACAAAAGGCTGACTAACACAGAAATTGATGACAAGAAGTAGAATCACTTCTATGACTAATCTGATTATCTGATTCAGAAGCCTTTGGATCTGATTTGGAGAAGGAGTTTGGAAACAGTGAAGATGCAGGATGGAGAATCCTTAGACTGTTGAAAGCTAAGCTTAATGAGTGTTTCTGGTGTGAGCTGAGAAGATCAGAATGCCAAGAGGAATGGAGACAGTAAAAATAGTGCTTATGAGTTTTAAGAGGGGAATGAGGACTCCATTTGGAATTGGACTAGAGGCCATTCATGGTAAGTTCTAGCAAAGAATGTGTCTGTCTACATTTTGCCCATATTTTGAGACTTTATGTGAAGCTGAAATTAAAGGTTATGGATTACTCTGGTGGAAGAAATTTTAAGGAGGACATTTCAAGCACAGCATTCAGACAGTGGTATGGATTTTTCTGGCAACTTTAAGCCAAGTTCACTGTAAAAATTAGGAGCAGATAGTAGAGCCAAAGGATTTTAAAAACTTGCAGTTTCACCAAAATTGCATGGAATCTTATTTCATCTTCTTTAGAGGATCTATAGTCTAAGAGATTTAGGTAAATAAAATAAAATAATGATGATATATATATTTTCTACACTATTCTATTATTCAATACTCAAATTATATGCAAAGAAATAATAATTGAATCAAAGAAGATCTGATAAGTTAGGCAAAGGCATATATATATATATATATATATATATATATATATATATATACAGAAAAAAAGAAAGAAAAAATATAGTAACAAGTAGGATTTTGAAATTATGGGAGGAAACATATTCCTTGATATATATCAATGATCATTTTAATACTTTACAATGGATAAGTAGATGAATTTCAAAAATCTACCTAAGAAAATAAAACCTTCCTTAAAAAGTAACAAGTTTCTCTAAACTAGGGCAATATTTCCAAAACCCTGTCTTTATACATGTCTCTGCTGTACAGCAAATGTTTTATCTTAAGTGGTCTATAATTATTATTGCCAGCTAATTCTAAATGGTACATGTGAAAATAAAAGACATTTACTGTTGTTATGGAAACTATACTTTGTAGGAAATTTATTTCAACAGGCCTTGCTTCTAAAGTTAAAAAGAAAAAGAAAAAAAAAGATCTTCACAGACAATAGTACCACCTTGCCCACCAGCCATCAGGAAAGGAAACAATGAAAATGTAAAAATAAAAACTTTTCTACCCTTTGCTGAACTCATAGCTTCTTTCTTCTTTCTTCACAGTGAGATTTTTTTTAGTTAGTAATGAAGTTGTTATTTTTGCTTTTATTCCTTTAGATTCCAATCAAGAAAAATTCTCCCCTAAAAAATTCTATACACAAATGCAATTCCTTTTTAAAATTAAAATTTTTTAAGTTGACACAAACTAATTGTACATATTTATTGGGTACAGTGTGACATTTTCATACATGTATATACCATATGTAATGATCCAGTTAGGCAGACAATTCTTTTTTAAATTTAAAGATATAATATTTAACTTTGTAATAATAATTTTAAGACATTTGATAAACTTTTAATGTAGTATTCTTCCACTTTCCCTTTTTAATGAAGTAGTCTATATTATTTTTCACATACACTAATACAATATGCTAAAGAAATATCTCAGAGAAAATGAGATAAGTCAGACATAGAACAACAATACCACATACTCTCATATGTACATGTTGTTAATAAGTTGACTAGAATGTACAATAGTGATTACTAGAGCTGGGAAGAACCAAGGGAGTTAGGGAGATTGGATAACAGGTATCAAAGCATGATTAGATAAAAGGAATAAATTCTAGGATTCTACAGCACAACAGGGTAGCCACAGTTTAGGATAAACCATTGTATATTTTATGAGTAACTAGAAGAGAAGAGCTCAAAGGTTCCTAACACAAATAGTAAGGAGATGAAAATGTGAGTTAACCTGATTTTATCAGTACACATTATATACATAGTTTGAAATTTCATATTGAAACCTATAAACATTTACAATATTGTGTTAATCAAAATGCTTTTAAAATATTTGAGATGTAATTTTAAATTCCATGATTTGATCATTACACACTGCATACATGTACCAAATTATCACCTTTCACCCCAAAACCTGGTACATGTAAAATAATTAATAAAAAATGAAATACATAAATCAAGGAAGAAATAACTCACAGAAACAAAAGTCATTCCAAAATGCTTAATGCATTGGAAAAATAGGTTCTTTCTCTCCAGTTGGCACCCATCATATTATAATGTAAATAAATCTTCAGTGAACTTTCAGCACGTATCTAATAATCTAATTAGCTAAATCACCTTTTCATATATTGCTGACACCTATTTTCTTGAACTATTTTTTCAGAATAAGACTTTTTCATTTAATTTTCATATGACACTGTATATATGCAGAGTGGGGTAATTAACTGTTATTTATAGGAACAGAATAATACATGATATAGCAAAGAAAGTACTGTGATATAATTCATCTAATCCATATCAGAATTAGAAAAGACTGTATAATAACCTTTTTTATTCTTTTAAATCTTGTTTTTTTGTTTTGTTTTGTTTTGTTTTGGGTACCAGGGATTGAATCCAGGGGTGCCTAACCACTGAGACACATCTTCAGCCCTTTTAAAAAATTTTTTTTGAGGCAGGGTCTCGCTAAATTGTTCAGAGCTTCGCTAAATTACTGAGGCTGGCTTTAACTTGCTGTCTTCCTGCCTTAACCTCCTCAGCCTCTAGGATTACAGGCATACACCACCACATCTGGCCCTTCTTTTAAATTTTGAAGAAAAAGTTGTGAATCAACGAAAGTGTTATAAAACAGTCACATGTATTACAGTTATGTAAAAGTTATTTTTATAAAACAAATAGAGCTATTTTTGATAACAAAGGTATTTTCAGTATTACCATTTTTGTGTGTGTGTGCGCGCCAGGGATTGAACTCTTGGATACTCGACCACTGAACCACATCCCCAGCCCTATTTTGTGTTTTATGTAGAGACAGGGTCTCACTGAGTTGCTTAGCGCCTCGCCATTGCTGAGGCTGACTTTAAATTCGAGATTCTCCTGTCTCAGCTTCCCAAAGTACTGGGATTACAGGTGTGCGCCACCTCAGTGTTACCATTTTAATACCAAAACAAGGTCTTTACTAGAAGTAATTGCACAACTCTTACTCCAAGATTCAGAAATAATATGAATTAGCATATAGGAGGCATTATTTTTTCAAACTGCAGATCAAAAATGACTAAATAGTTCATGAAATAAATGTATGGAGTTATGACTACTACCTTTATAAAAAATGGGCTTGATGGAATAAAATGAACTGGATAGAATAGAAAGAGAAGGGAGGAGAAGGAAAGGGAAAGGGAGAGGAGGGGAGGGGAGGAGAAAGGAGAAGCAAAGGGGAGAGGAGAAGAGTTCATGGTAATAATAGAACTTTAATTGAAATGTAACAACGTGCCCATAAAGGGTTTTGCTTCATTATTATTATTATTTTAAAATATGAAATGTAGGACTTCCAGTTTCCATTTCTGCACGTAAGGAGCTTCAACTTCATCCTAAGAAGAACTAAAAAGCTGAACAGATTAAAAAATCAACAAGTCTTCTTGGATTTGTAAGAGAGAGGAGGACACAGGGCAAGCTGCTGTTCCCAAGACTGTAAAGACAGAGAAGGGAACACAGGGAATCACTGCTCATGGGCACAGACTCATGAGTGGGGACCACTACAGCAACCAGTACCAGAGCAGGGAAGTCTGAACTGTCAGTGATGCAGTTTTGGAGACAAGTCCAAGAGTTCAAAGCTTCAGAGAGACCCCGTTCAATCAAGTTCCCACAGTAAATTTCAGAAAAATTCCCTGATGCTTCCAGCAAGGAAAAGGAAAAAGAAACTGGTTTAAAATACACCAGAAGACTGCTCTTCTTAACAAAGAAGAAACTAGCTTTCTACAGCCTAACCTGCTGGGGTACTTTCAGAGCTTAACTGACAAGGAAAAGGGAAATATCCAAGTCTGGTCAGTTCTAGACTTCCATGTGGGAGAGAAGGAAAATACTAAATTCTAGCCCACTCTAGCAAACCTGTCCCCATTGAGAAGGATGGAGGTGAACTGAGAAGCACTTGAGAAATTTACTGTTCCAAAGCACAGGCTGGCTAAGAGAGTGAGACCTAATCATAGCACTGGGAATGCATGCCTCACTGCACATCACAATGCCAAATTACCAAAGGCCTATTTACATCATCAGTTCCTTTTATGCAGCACATCAGGTCTGCCTCCCATAGTAATTACTTCTGAGGCTGCTAAAGAAAATTAAAAGACACATAAATTAAAAATCACCAAGGATGTTCTTTCTCTATAGTTATGACAGGAGTCAGGGAATATCTGAGTCTATGTTAAGCTGAACAAGACTGAGAAACAAACCAAAAAAAAGAGGTATTGGCATTGATAAGAGAAATTGTGTTATAGTAAGTGTCTGAGTGTCTGTGTAAGTCAGATTTGTCTGAATTTACCAATGAACTAATTTTTATAATCAATGCTAGGACAGATAATTACTGTATTAGTCTTCTCCAGAGAAGCAGAACAAGTAGAATGTGTGTGTGTGTGTGTGTAATTGGCTCATACTATTGGGGACTGGTTAGTCCAAAATCTATAGGATAGGCCAGCAAGCTGGAAACTCAAGCAAGAATTACAGTTCAAGTCTGCAGGTGACGTGCAGGCAGAATTTCCTCTTCCTTGGGGACATCAGACTTTTTCATAAGGCTTCAACTGAATGGATGAGGACCATCCTCATTATGGAGGATAATCTGCTTTCCTAGAAGTTTGCTGATTTAAATGTTAATCACATCAAAAAATACCTTCACAAAACCTTCTAGAATATTGTTTGACTAAATATGTGTAGGTACTCTAACCTAGCCAAGTTGATATATAAAATTAATCACCACACTCATCCATGAGACAATAATCAATATCATTTGTTGTTAGGAAATTTCAAATTAAAATAATAATGAATTATCACTACATATTTAAAATCTGACAGTATCAAATGCTGACAAGGATATAGAACAATATGGACCTCTCATTCTTGCTGGTGGGAAATCAAAATGAAACAACCACATCAGAAGACAATTTGGGAACTTCTTAGCTAAAAAGCTAACTATCATATGGTCCAACAATCACATTTTTAGATATTTACCCAAATGGTTTGAAAACTTATTCCACATAAAAAACTGCATGCAAATATTTGTAGCAGCTTTATTGGTAATTACCGAAAAGCAGAAAAACCTACCATGTCCTTCAACAGGTGAATATGTCCCCAGATTGTGGTATATTCCTAAGTGGAATATTACTCAGTCATAAAGATAAGTGGGCTCTCAATTCATAATAAGATATGAAAGAACCTGAAATGCATATTGCTGTAAGTAAAAGAATCAAGTCTACATGGCTGAATGACAATGGTATGATTCTAATTATATGATATCTTACAAACTGCAAAACTGTGAAATAAATAAGATCAGTGGTTGCCTAGGACTTTGTGGCAGTGGAGGGATAAACAGGTGGAGCCCAGGGATTTTTAGGACAGTGAAATCATTTTATATGATATTTTAATGGTTAATATATGAAAGTATACATTTATTAATGTTCATAAAACTTTATAGCATAAAGTAAACAAAATAAAATATATGCAAAATTTAAAAGATAAAAATTTAGGAAGTCAGAGGATACTAGGAAGAAATTCAGACTGTGACAAGAGATTCTAACTTGTTACAAATATATGAGACAATCTCACTGAAGAAGATGGGAGGAAAGTAATTTTAAGTCACTTTAGAGACAAGTAGATTTGTAATGCACTAAAGGCAAAAGGACATAAAGATGTTAAGAACTGTATCCTAGTGGATAAAGCTGTTTAACACAGAGGGGTTTACAATTTTAATACTGCTCTCCATCTACACTATAATTGAACAACTATGTAAAAGTGTGGTGATTGGTTAGAGCCAGGTTCATTGCTGGTCAGGAAGGCAAAGGAAAGTGTCTAGAATGATCCATGTTGGAATTAGAATTGATTAGAATTGGACTATCTTAGAATATAGTGAAAGATGGTTCTATATGATAATATGTATAGATACAGATAAATAAGTTAACATATTTGCATATATTTAATTGCTCTTTCAGCTGAGATGACTTAAAAGAAACAAGTCACTGAGCCTACCTAGTGCCCAGATCTTATCTTCTAATGCTAGTTCTCAAAAAAATCCAACCAGGGTTCCTTGGAGAAATGACTAATTCTGGGACTGGAACAATCTGAACTACTAAATAAATCAAAGACAATTGAATTTTCACCCAAAGTATAAAATAAATATTCACAGGTCCTTATTAATATATATATAAATTATTGAATAAAGTAATAAGTGAACTAGAACAGACAACTCTCCCATTCAGAAAAAAAAAAAAAACAATAAAACATAAACCAAGCGATATATCCAGCTACTGAGTCCTGGAGAATGGGAAGCCTAGCTTCCCACTCCTTAAATGCTGCCTATACATACAAACTTTCCCAGTGACTGTAGAAGACACTAGAAAACAAAAGTTTCACAGTGGAGAAAGGTAACAAATGCTGATACTGATCAAAACGTGATCAAGGTCAACATCAATCACCATAAAACACACTGATTGCATCTACCGCTTTATATGATTTTTTGAAAATGGAAATTTACTTTTATGATCTTCCTCTCCTAAATACACAATCCCAATCTAATCATGAGAAAAACATCAGGCAAATTCCAGGACAAGGAAATTCTATAGTAACCTGACTAGTACCCCCCTTGCAATTTTCAAGGATATCAAAAACAAGAAGGTATGAGAAACTCACATACAAGCTAAATGTACTGTGGTATCCTGGATAGGATTGAGAATAGACAGGAAAATTAGGTAAAGGCTCAAAAAGTCTGAGTTAACTATGAACTCTGATTACCATTATTATATAAACTAATTTTATACTAAGTGTAACAATGTACCACACTAAAACAAGGTACTAATAATAGGGGGAAAATGTGGAACAGTATATGGAAGTCCTCTGTACCATCTTCTCAAGTTTCCTCTAAATCAAAAATTTTTCCAAAAAAGTGAAATCTATTTAAAAAGTAAGGTGATTTGAAACACATACTAGTTTCTTTCTGTCTTTAACAATAGGTGTTATATCAAAATATAGCATGTATTATTTCTGTTCCAAAGAAAGAAAAATTAAGTCACAAAAAAGGAGAAATTAATGATTCACCAAGTCACAGATCACTTCTCTAAATAATTCACTTGACACTTAAGGTGATCACGATATGACTATAATGCTTAGTAATGTTGACTTTTAAAGTGTGGTGATGAAAGAATTAAAATTTTCATGAAATATGGGGGTGGTCTAAAATGTCCTCTCAAATTACATTTTAGATATTAAAAATAAAATTCTGATTTAAATTTTCATCAAATTCTATATCCACAACCAATGTAATTATTTTACTGCAGATTCATTATTTTCTCTCAGGCTTTCTTTGTGTTTTTATATCAGCATAACTATAAAGAGCACTAGCTATTTATTTGCTTGAATGGAGAGGGATTTACTTCTTACAAAGACATTAACAGAACAGTTACATGTATAACCGTAGGTCAGTTTCCTTTGACCTTCATATTTAAAAGGAGTCTCTTATCATGCTGCCTGTTCAACACCAATACAATCTGCAGTCAAAACCAATAAAGCTCCTCATCTCTTTTTCTTCAGAAGAATGTTGGGGTTTTGCAATCCTCCTTGTTTGTACATAATAGATAGGCTTCTGTGCCATCCCTTTAGGAAGCACTTGCTTATCTGAAAGAGAATTTTTATTCAGAATCTATCACTTTTAAGTTGCTCTTTTCTGTTCCATTCTGACAAAAGGTAGGTTTCATTTCTTAGGCAAAATGGTACTCCAGAAATGCAATACAAATACTATGTCATTATTTTTTCCACTTTTTATTTTATAAATATTTTGTAGACATTTCTATGAATGTTAAATGATCTCCGGGAATGGAAATGGCAAAGAGGTATTTGGGAAGAAAAGAGGCACATAAACAGTTGGCCTAGATTTTGGCTCATTTCCTCGTCAGTGCTTGTTATGATTTGGATGTGAGGTATCCCTTAAAAGCTCACATGTAAGACAATACAAGAAGGTTTAGAGGAGAAATGATTGGGTTGTAAGAGTCTTAATCCAATCAGTGATTTAATCTCCTGATAAGAATTAACTGAGTGGTAACTGAAGTGGTAGGGTGTGGCTGGAGGAGGTGGGAATTGGGGCATGGCTTTCGGTATATATTTGTATCTGGCAAATGGAGTCTCTCTGTGCTTCCTGACCACCATGTGGGCTGCTTCCTTCTGCCACACTCTTCCAACATGTTCAGCCTATCCTCCAGCCCCAAGAAATGGAGCCAGTCTTCTATGGATTAAGACCTCTGAAACCATAAACCTTTTCTCCAATAAACCTTTTCTCCTCTACAATGGTGCTAGTCGGGTTACTTAGGGACAGCAGTGAAAAAGCTGACTAATACACTGCTCTCTTCTTTTCCCATTGTTGTTTTCTCTTCCACTGTCTTTCCCCTGGCTTTGGCTTCTCTCTTTACTAATGCCACCTTTCCTGGGAGCCCTATATATAAGCAATGGCAAATTCAGAACTGACCCCTACTACCTAGGACAGCAACCATGCACAGTATTCCTACTTATCCTGTCCAATCTGTAGTTAATAATTTCTAAGGAAAGGAAAGACTGATTAAGAGTAAGAAGATATTTTCCCAATGGAATAACCAATATGATATTTGCTAAGTATTTGATATAACAGACCTAAACACACAAATAATAAACCAAAACATGTGTGTATACTTAATATTCATTTCTAGCATTACTTGGAATGGAAACTTTATACTTTTACAACTGTGCATTTGTTATTTTCTGTGAATTTCATAGACACTTTGACTATGATGAAGAATGACAGCACAATGGTACAGAAAGAGGCTGGGTCCCTGCTGACCTTGTGATAGGAATCTATCTGTCTGTCCTGTTGGGCCCACCTCCATATGGTTATAAGACAGAAAAATAAACTTTCCTCTCATTGGAACCACTGTACCCATTAGTTATATTCTAGTGAATAAAAAAGTTGGTACCTAGAAGCAGAATACAGAAACAGAAAATTTCAAAATATGTATACTTATGAGATTGGAACAACATGCAATGAAGAAACAGCTACTATAGCTAGGGAATTTATTAGGTCAAAATTTGGAAAATTAGCAAATTACTTCCCAAATCTAGAAGAAACTTAGAAAATGTTAAGGGCATTTGTTTATGTTGGCTACTTGTCATTGCTTTTAGAAAGACACTGAAGGAATGGGATGAAATTAGGCAAGAATTAACCAGTTTGCAAATAGATGTGGAATGTATAAATCTCTACTAAGAGTGCCTTTCTGCCTGCTAATTGTTAAAGAAATTGGCAGATATTCCAGTAACTTGGGGTTTTGGAAGGTTAGAAAGTCTACTATATCTATAGATTAAATAGAAGAAGTTAAAACTTCAGGATTGTTTTTCTTAAAAATACATACATTGAGACTTCTCTGTCAGTGATAACTAGGTTCTAAGTAATGCCAAATATTTCAGCATTTGAAGAAGAGTGATGGGCCAGGTGTAGGGGTTAGCAAGTAAAGAGAAGTTTCTTCTAGCTTACTAACTATAACCAGGTAAGATCCTTGGCTGTAGTTACATTTTCAAATAACTGACAGAAATAGCAGCTATATTCACGCCCAATTAGAAATGTTTCTCAATCTCAGTGATTAAACTGTCCATCATAAGCATTTGAAAGCCATTATCAGATAATCAATTGCTAGATTGGGATGTTAATCTACATATAAACTGATCAGCTAGAAATTTTCAGATACTGAAAACAATTTGAAATTTTCAGATACTGAAAACAATTTGAAATTTTAAGCTCTGACAGGATTAAGGCAATTAGATAGATGACATGGAAAAAAGAAAACAAAGGAGAATTGTTTACTTCTGTCAAAAATAAACAAATATATGTGGATTTCTCCAAAAATATAAAAAGCAAAAGAAAGTCAATCTGTCATTCAATTAGATATGGATTGCACAATTAAATGATCTAGTTGTTAAAACTGATACACAGAAATAGTAAGACTGTGGCAAAGGAAGAAAAGTTATGTAACTGCAAACAGCCTTGGATTATAGATACATAATAATTAGAATCTCAACAGAAAATTTCAAATCAAATATCTAAATGGGATGTAAAAAGGAACTGAGATATCATAAGGATGAAAGCCTGACATCACACAGGAAAATTCTCTTCCTCCAAATGGCTATTTCAGACAGCAAGAGACCAATAGTGTAGCTATATCTCATTTACTGTCTGTTTTGTTTACTTTTTTTCTATCTATTGGACTGCCATTCTGAGATCTTATCTTCCCAGTGAAATTCTTTATATTTGGACTTTGTACTAAAAAATTTAATAAAAAATTACTGGTTATAACTGTGCTCTCAGCTCTATGAAAGTTTACAAGCCTCCCAGCCTCAACAGAATAAAGTTGCATCATTTCAGGAAAATGCAAAGTCCAGTGTGTATCAAGGAGAAAATAATCCTGTCTTCCAAATCTAATCTCTGAAGACTACTCTGAAGACTTTAATACCTTTTAATTTTCTACTCCAATACTGTGATGTAAAAGAATTATGTATGATTGAATGTTCTCTGTATTCATTAAAATTAAGTAATTTCTTAAAATAAGATGTTTTAAATTTGTAATTTATTTATACTTCTAGAAAAAAAATCTCTGCTGGGTTTCTGGATGAAGATGAACATATGATACCATCACCACAGCAACCAAATCTGTAAATAATATTGTGTTAGTCACAGGGAACACAATGTATGCTGTTTTAATATTTTTGTTTACCCTTTGTCACTGCTAATTTATGTGCAATCTAACTCTGAATTTAATATGTGAAAATTACCCTCATTTGAGTTAAACTTTGTATATAAATCTTTGTTATTTTCCAAATTTATGATCAACTTTATTCCACATGAAACAATCTGGTGACCTTTGCTGATTCTTATAGTTATTAGCTATTATTTAAGATAACAAACCTTCCAGTGAGATGCAATTGGTTATACTGAAAAAACAATAGTCAAGGGGGTGTCAAGACAAATCAGGATTCTTATCAGTTTAGCTACATTGACATTTTCTTCCGTCTTCAAATAAGTATATAGAATTACTCAGATTTGCTGGAAAGAGTAGTTATAACGTATATAATGAATGCACATATTAGATGCTCACTATATATTTTATTATACTCATGGAAAATATTTAAATATTTGTGCAAAATATGTACACAGTATTTAAAATTACATGAAGCATTCCATGGATCATTTTGACTCGGTTACATTATTCTCTCATGTAACTGATAAATTTGGGGCCAAAAACTCATTTTTGCAATTTTCATTTTAATCCTAAGTGGTTAACATTACTTCCTACAAACAAACAAAAACAAAAAACAAACAACAACAAAACACATCCTCCCACTTTTTGTCATCCTTGTGGAACAATATTGTCCTATGCCATTATTGGAGCAGAGTCTAGGCTGAGCCAATCAAGGCCTCCCCACAGTGGAGTCTTACTGTATTCACTATGGATATGCAAATCAAGCCCTGAAATCAGGAGGAAAGAAAATCATCTCTTCTCAATGAAATTACCAAAGTAGGAAGATATGAGCCTGACACTGCTGGTGACCTGGAGGAAAGGTCCTATGCATAAAATGAAACAAAGCAGAAGTTATCAGAGCAAAAGGACGGAGACCAATATGGTATTTAAGATATTTTAGCTCCACAATTTGATTTTCCCATTGTATTAGTAAATGTCTTAGACCATTTTCTCTTGCTATAACAAAATACTGAAGACCAGGTAATTTATAAAGAACAGAGGTTCTGAAGGCTGGGAAGTCCACACACATGGCACTGTTATCCTCTCAGCATCTGGTGTGGGTCATCTTGCTTTATAACAGGGTATAAGGCCTCATACAGTAAGAAAGAGGAATTGTGCCAAATGAAGCTTGATTTTATAACAAAGTCACTACCTCAAAAACTCATAAGTCCATTGCTATGGTATGAATATTGGTAATGTTGTCCACAGTTCATTCTGTTAATGGTTTGTTCCCCAGGGTGATGCTATTGGGAGGTGCTGGGGCCTTCAAGGAAGTGGGGAATTGTGGGAGATCCTTGGGTCATTCACTGTGTGCCCTTGAAGGCAACTGAGGGCCCCAGTCTATTCCTCTTTCTTTGCTGCCTGGCTCATGAGGTGAGTAGTTTTCTCTATGACATACTCTTACTGTGATATGTTGCCCTCTTCGGAGGCCCAAAGCAAAGGGGCTACCAGATCTTGAATCAAACAAAAATTTCAAAACCATGAGCCAAAATAAAACTTTTCAAGTTAGTTACCCCAGTTATTTCATTATAGTGATAGAAAGCCCACTGATATAGTCATTAAGCTATTCATAAATAGATTATTCCATTGATAAGGTCAAGGCACTCATGACCCTATCAATTACCTTCAAATACACTTAAGACATATTTAGGGGGATTAGGTCTCCATCACATGAAATTTGGTTGACTCATTCAAACCATAGCAATAAGTAAAAGGACATTTTGCTTTTGAGTATTGAGTTTCATGACTATCACACACAGTAGGACATGATTTTTTTCTAAAAGTTGTATAACTTTTATTTTAATGTAGATTTATAATCTATCTGGATTATTATATATTTCACAAAGTAAGGTTTGTATGGGTAATTTATTTTTTATTTTTAAAATATGTAGTTGTTCAAATCCATTATCACTAAGACTCCAAAGTTCTGTAGTGTTAACATTTGTTGAACAGCTCATGGAGTTCTACTTTTTTAGCTTCCTTATCCAATATGGAGGCCTAATTTCTCCACTTCATGTTATTAATACATTTCTTAATTATAGCCTTAAAAAAACTCTTGATGTACTCTGCATGAAGTCCTTCTATCTTGTTCTCCCTCAAACTTATCTAGGACATACTTGGCACTTTGTATATCCATATATATATGGGAATTGGCTTGTCAATTCCAGTTTTCAAAAATGCTTTCAGGTATTTAATTTGGTGTTACATTAAATTTATAAATTTGGGAAAATGTATTAAAACTATTGAATTTTCCAACCCTTGTAATAACTCACTCTCTAATTATTTGTATCTTGTTTTACTTCTCTCAACCTTGTTTTATTGTTTTCTATGGAGACTTCTTATATTAAATATATGCTCAAAGATTTTATGTTCCTGATGCATTTTATTAATGAAATTGATTTTGGTATATTAATATTTTTTCAAAAAACTTCCTAAACTCACTTAGTAAATTATATCTTTTATTTTTTAAATACTAAGCATATTATCTGAAAATGACATTTTCATTTCTTCCTTTCAATCCTTATATTATTTATCTCTCCTTTATTTTTTCTTTCATTGATTAGAAATTCTTGTTCAATATTAGATGGTACTGGTGAGAGTGATTGACCTATATCATTTTTCTTCTCAAAATGAGAGTCTATTTTTTCCAAATGTTGGCTCTATAATAAATATACCTATGACATTCAAAGAGTGTGAAGGGAAAAGGGTAGAACACATTTTCTTTAAAACCAAGAGGGAATAGGCCAATACCCTAAAGACTTAAAAACAGCACACTACAGTAAAGCAGCCACTTCAATGTTTATAGCAGCACAATTCACAATTGCAAAACTGTGGAAGCAACTCAGATGTCCTTCAATAGATGAATGGATAAAGAAACTGTGGTACATATACACAATGGAATATTATTCAGCAATAAAAGAGAATAAAATTATGGCATTTGCAGGCAAATGGATGGAACTGGAAAGCATTATGC
>PVHX01018175.1:0-37813 GCA_004024805.1 Geosciurus inauris
AGAATAGAGTTACTTTGTATTAGGCAGAGGGGAGCAAAGGGAGGGGAGAGGGCCAGGGGTAGGAAAACTAGTAGAATGAATCTGATATTGTTACTCTATGTGCATATACAACTACCTGACTGGTGGGATTCTACATCATGTACAACCAGAAGAATGAGAAGTTATACTCCGTTTATGTATGATGTGTCAGAGTGCATTCTACTGTCATGTATAACTAATTAGAACAAATTTTTAAAAAACAGATGGAAAAAGAAGAAAATCACCAACAAAGATACAATAAATTGTAGATGACTTCTGAACAGAAACAGGAGAGCCAAAATATAGAATAATCTCTCCAAAAAACATATAAATAGATATAGATATGTATCCAATCTAGAATTCTATACCCAACAAAATACATCTCAACAATGTAGGTAAAATAAAGACATTCTCAAACAAAAAGTTCAAAAGTTCCAGCACTTGTCAACACTAGATTCATTCTGAAGAAAACACTCAGGAGTATTCCTCAAGTAGCAGAAGGATGTTTATTCCAGAAGGAACATCAGCAATGGTGGAAATGATGAGAAGAAAACACAGTAACTGAATAATAACAGTCTAAAACAAAAGAAATATGCCTGTAGGGCTCAAAACATATATGCATTTTAAAACATGATAATCATGAAATAAGAAAGGATGGGAGAAAACTGAACTAAATGTTTTTAAAGGCCTTGCACTGTCCAGAAAAAAAGGCCCAAGTACCGATTAGTATTATACTTTGATAAGTCAGGAATACATACATAACTTGTAAAAGAACATATAATCCAAGTCTTAAAAAGGGAAGAAGTGGCTGGGCGCGGTGACGCACACCTGCAATCCCAGAGGCTCAGGAGACAGGAGTTCAAAGCCAATCTCAGCAAAAAGTGAAGCACCAGCAACTCAGTGAGACCCTGTCTCTAAATAAAATACAAAATAGGGCTGGGAGTGTGGCTCAGTGGCCAAGTGCCCCTGAGTTCAATCCCTGGTACCCAAAAAAAAAGAAAAGAAAAAGAAAAAGAAGAAGTGAAAAAGTTACTTTTAAAAATCGATCCAGAACAAAGCTAAAAACAAGAAAATATGGGCATAGAACAGGTGATAGATTTCTAAAATTAATTTTTAAGAATTTGTCAATAGTTGGGGCTGGGATTGTAGCTCAGCAGTAGAACACTTGCCTCACATGCGTGAGGCCCTGGGTTCAATCCTCAGCACCAAATACAAAGCAATAAAATAAAGACATTATGTCCATCTACAGCTAAAAAAATTTTAAAAAGAAAAAAAAAGAATTTGTCAATAGTTATATGCCAATTCCAGCTCTGCACACACATACCTTTATAAGTTTTAGCTTCCACATGTGTTCAATTTTTCTCTATTGTGATTAGCTTGTCAAATTTTTATTTCACTTTCTAATCTTACTAGATGTTAATAAGCACTGAAATGTCCAAAACCCAAATGAAACACGAACAAAAAACCTAGAGAGCCAACTGACTCATAAATATTGCACCAATTCCATAATAAAATATTAATTTGCCCTCCCTAATCTAGAACATTACTAACTGCAAAATTAATACATTAAGAAGCATTAAAATGATATTCTTTCACTTACTCATGAAAAACAGTACTCATTATTTTTAATTCACTTGCTGAATCAATGAGAAGAAACTTTCAGGATAAATTTTTACTTTTTCTACACTCATATTAGTGTCAGTAAGACCTGGGTGCAATGTGTACCTTTATCACAAAATAACCAAATCATCTCTACAGAGCCAAAAACACTTAACAAGACATAAAACTCCAGAATTAATCTAGATCTTCCATAAAAGCAAATGAAACCACCTGCATACTGCCTGTTTTTTCTTTTAGGGTGGATTGCTCTTACAGTTTTGTGAGGAGGAGCAGACATTTTAATTAAATTAGTCTAAGCTCCTCAAAAGGAAAATGAGATCAAAATACTTTCCTGATATCATAATCTCTGAAAATAAATGAATGAGTATTTAATATCTAATCCCAGTTTTACAGCTACAGAAACAGGTAAACCAACAGTTCTAAAAGCAGACACCAAAGTGTGCAGAGAGTAATTTACAGGTCAAGTGTGGTTTAAGTCAAGCCAACTGACTCCCTTTCCACAATGGTGGATCAAAACTGAGCCACTTCAGATTACTAGAGGATGGTACCAGGGCCCTCTCCTAGAACCAACAGTGAGTGCTCACATGCAGTGAGGGAACTAACATGCAAAACATTCTCACTTGACCTCCACAACAATCTCCTCAGCTCACTGTGTCCACACTCTTTTCTCACCCTCAAAATTTCCTGTCCTTGGTCCCAACTCTCCTTTTCACCTATCAATTCCCTTCTCAACCTTCAGGTCTTACAAATCACTTCCTCAGGGAAACCTGCCCTGACTACTTCCAAACCAACTTAGGCTGCTTAGGTTTTATAGTTCCCTGTACTCTACTTCAAAAGACTCATCTAGTTGTTGAAAACAAAGTATCTAACACAAATTCCTCAGGTACACAGAAGGCATTCAAAAAATATTCACTGAAAAAACAAATTTGAATTTATAATTCTCCCCAATTTTTTTTAAATGTTTATTTTTTAGTTGTAGGTGACAGAATATCTTTATTTTTATGTGGTGCTGAGGATCAAACCCAGTGCCTTATGCGTGCTAGGCGAGCACGCTACCACTGCGCCACAATCCCAGCCCCAATTCTCCCCAATTTTACAAAGAAACAAGCTTCAAACAATTAAGTAATTTGTCTGAGGTGATATAGTCTGGAAATGATACGGAACAATTAAGAATCTCAGTCTCCATGACTAATTCCAATTGCTCTAATAGCCAAATATTATATGGAAGTGTGCCAGAAGTCAAATTTCTTTCAAATTATTTTTTTTCTGTTGACTTCCACTGTAAAATATGGAAGATACCTTTTAAGGGGGGGAAATATAATTAAATCACATCTGAGAATGGAGACAAACTGTAACTATCTGGTACTTAGTGATATGAACAGCACTTGTTACAAAACAAAAATGGTTAAAGTGAAATCCCAAACATAAATCAGAAAATGTAATCACTTCTGTGTGTATGTATGTATGGCAGTGGCTGTCTGTCTGCCTCTACATACACACACACACACACACCCCTCTCCCCCTCTCCCTCCCTCCCCCACTCTACCCCCTCTCTGCAATTCTCAAAGCTTTAGTATTCTAGTTCTTTTGCCAGTTTGGAAATGCCTTAACATTCCTCACAACTTTTTTTTTATTTTTTTGTCTTTATTTGTTCTTTTTAGATATACATGACAATAGAGCGTATTTTGACATATTATACACACATGGAGTATAACTAACTCCAAGTAAGATCCCATTCTTGTTCCTCACAACTTTTAATCAAAGTAATTTTGTGTTCTCAATTTGCTACTAGCTTAAATTTACTGGCCTCTTTTTCACCCATCTTTACTGACTACAAAATGTAACAGCAATTTGAGGCAGATGGTAAAGATAGACCAAACTTTGTTTGGCACTGGAGACCCAGATTGGACCTGCCATGGCAGGTGGCTCTCTTGGTTCCCAATAATGCTCAAGTATGACCAGTCAACTAATACATGGTGCCAAATCTGATACTTCTACTTGTTGGCTTGTTTAACCAGGCCAGTTGTCCTCACTAGGAGCTATTTGCATGACAAAACACTGCTAAAACTGGTAAAGAACTATCTTTACCAGGAGTACAACCCAGAGTTTGATAGTCTAGCTAAAAACACTAAGTAGGCACCAGCATGATAAGGCTCAGGGCCCAAATTCTTCATGTTTGGCAAATGATGCTTTTTTGAATACTTTGTAACAACTCATTTATTTTTTAAATATGTAATAGGTGAAGTAAGAATTTAATTCAAGATTCCTGTGCTTGCAGTTAGGATCAGTTTTCCCTTAAAAGTTAATTTATTCTTTAATTAGTATAATTTTTTCTTGTCTATTTTGACTTATACTTTAATCGCCTATGTAAAATACAACGTAGTACTAACAATCATTTTAAGCAATGAACTACATTATGTTTACAATTTTTATTATTAAAAAATGACAAACTCAAAAATATTTGTGTTAATTTTAGGGTCTGAGAGATAAAAGCAAATTAACAAGTGTTCATTTAATGCTGACCCATTAATTCTTACTAAAATGACTTCAAGAAAGTAAAAAAGTACCCTGACTTACCCGACAGAACTTCCCAGAGATTCAACCTAAAAAAGGAGTTGACCAGAATGATCTCAAAAGTTCTGTGCAACTCTTCTGAGCTATGAAATATTAAATATCTATCCCCCAAATGTAATTATCTTTAGAAAAAGATACAGGATTGAAATCATTTTCTTCCAGCAGTCAAAATGTTTAAGTGTCCCCACTTTTTTCCATTCCTGTCACATTATTTCCGGAGACTGCCCCCAATTCACTCAGCCTTCCCAGTCTGTAAGGGACAGTGCAGGTTAAAGAGTTCTGTTTTAAAAGCATCCGCGGATTAAAGGGACGAGGATAGGAAGGAGAAAGACGCAACTCTCAACTTACACAAACGTCCACCCATCGATTTATAGACTTCTTGCATTTTCCGGCACTAAAACACCTGCGAGTAACCGTTCTCACGCATTAGAAATGTCGTACCATCCTACAGTTGTGAACTCCTAACTATTCTGCAAACTTCGCAGAGGCGCACAGATTTCCAGGCTCTCAATCCCTCACTCAGCCCATCCTCCCGTGTCGGGTCGAAACAAAGTTCCGCGGCATCAAGGCAATAATTTAAAAGAACGAAGTTTGCCTGGGTCCTGCCCACTTGGACTCGGGAGGAAGCGACTGAAACTTGCAAGGGAGACACGTCTCCCCGGGGACCGAAACTCGCGCAGGGGGAGGCGGGCAGCGGCGAGGCTAGGCAGCGCCGGGCCCTTCGCCAGGCCCCCTCCCCGCACGCCCCCCGCCCCGCGCCCGCTGCCTGCCAATCACGCCGCAGACCCCCACAGGCCGGCTGGGGGGCACACCGCGCACGTTCCCCGGGCCGGGCCCTCCAGGGCTGGGCCGGCGAGCCGCAGCTGCGTCCCCTCCTCCCGGGTCCGGGAATGGCGGCGTCCGGCTCCCGGGGGCCAAGTCCGAGACCCAGCCGGGGCAGTCCAGCTAGGGAGCCCGCGGCCGCCAGCCCCTCGCGGCGGCAGAGGAGGAAAGGAAGTTACCTCCGGACGGTCCCGTCGGCGGCGGCTGTGGGCAGCAGGCAGGGCGGGCAGTCCCGGGCGGCCGAGCAGGTCCGGCGCGGCGGCGGCGGCTACCGCAGTGCCCTCCGCCCCATTGTTTCCTTTCCAAGAGGATCCCGGCGAAGCCGAGCCCGGGAACCAGGAAGTTCCCCGGCGCGACACCTCCTGCCGCCGCTATGGAAACGGCCCCCGCCTCCCAGGGCGGCTCGCCCGGGACCCCGCCTCCGCGCCGCCGGCCCCGCCCGCCTCACCGGCTGCCGCCAACCGTCGCCGCTGCGGCCGCGGCCGCCGCCATCTTGGCGCGGCCCGGGCAGCCCCTTCCCGGCGGCACGTGCGCGCCGCTCCCGCGCTCCCGCCGTGCGCGCTCCCGCCGGCTGCGGACCACGCGCCCCGGGCTGCAGGTGGAGGCCCCAGCCCCCAGCCCCTCTTCTGTAGGAGGCCGGCTCTCCTGACCTCTGGCGCCTGCGCTGGAGGCCCAAGACCTAGAGCTGGGCTTCGAGGCTTGCACGAAAACGGCAGACTTTCGCGTGTCTAGTTGGCGGTCCAGAGGATGGCTGAGACCTGAGGGGCAGTCCACAGAGTGTGGGGTCAGGGCGTGGTCTTTAGAGCCAAACTGGGCCTTTTTTCCTTCCTGGCCCAACTACTTACCAGGCGTCAGACCTTGGACAGAGTATTCAATTTTCTCTTTGCCTTAGCCTCTTCATCTGTAAAGTGGAATGATAGTCCTACCTGCTTGGTGGGTTGTTAGCTGGAAAAATATTTGTGTCATTTTTTAGGAACTTGGGTAAATGATCGCATCAGCACTACTTTAAGTAGGCTACTGTGTACGATTCTGTTGGTGCTTAAAACTTCTCAAATGTTCATCTTTGTCCCATCTTTCTCTAGGTCAGCTTTCCTTTTTTATATCGTGGAAATTGTCAAGAGTTTTAATCTCCGCAGTCATCCATTAAGAACTGCCATAAAAAGATGAATGATGTAAAATTTCCAACACTGTAATTAGCTGACAGTTAAGTGATTTATTCAGTAGAAGCTAGAAAAGTTAGGGTGTGCAAATAACTAAAAGGCTCCCTCTCCTTATTTCCAGGAACTAGAATTACTAAAACTGGCAACTGCACTGTTGTTATTCTTTCTCTTTTCCAGTGGGTGAAAACTGACACTAAGAAACTGGGTGCAGCCGCAATATCAAGGGGAGGAGTGGAAGGAGGAGGCAGACACAGTCTCTTCCCTAGCACACAAACTTTAAGAACTGTGAATAAGATTACATCTTAGATGGTCTGTACAGCCCCTTCTCTCTTTCTCAGATGTTGTAGTCTAATATAAACACTTTATGTTTCTTGTGTGTGCAGTGCTGGGACTTGAACCCAGGGCTTTGACCTGGATAAGCACACACTCTTCCACTGAGCTACATCCCCAGCCTGAACACTTTATAAGAAAATACAGATGTATTCTTCCCTTTAGATCTTCCTTCACTTACACCAGATTTGTGAAGATTGGTTTGTTATGTTTTTGGTTTTTGTTTAGGGATTCTAAATGTTCTTTGTCCCATCTTTCACTAATGGCACAATTAGTTTTGCCAATATGAATTGGTGAAAAGCAGGACAGAAGTTGGAAGGACATGGGAGGTTTTTTCAAACCCAAATACTTCTCCAAAAGTTATGGAATTCTCAGGTTAGTAGTCATCCAGGTTGAGATAGTGTCAATTTCTACTTAGAGAGCTTTGTGGCCTATACTGGACCCAACAGATTGCTTCACACAGGGAGGCCCTCAATAAATGTTTACTGAATTACATTGCTGTTTGAGCTCCCATCATGTAAGGACACCTTGCGACCCACAGAGACGCTCATGAGATGTCACTCAAGGGACATCATGAGATGATGCAAACACAGACAAGAACTCCAAGTCACTAGTTAATGGGATTTGGGACAGACAACCCTGGTCACAGGCTTACTGGCAAAATGAACTAGAAATTTCAGATGTTTTTCCACAAATTATATGAGTAATTCTAAAACTCTATTACACTTAATTATGAGCTCCATTGACTCAATTTTATACTAGCACTCTGAATAGTATTATTGCAGTTCAAAAACCCCCACCTTTTTTTCCCTTAGTCTGTGTCAACACCCAGTCACTTTAGTACAAAATCTGTTCTGTTCTTCAGTATAACTCAAAGTGTTTGCCATAATTTTTATTATTGAGTGTTTTGGAAGTATCATTGAACAATAAGCATGAATTTTTGTCTCTTCTTTACTACTATATCCCCAGCGTAGTGCTTGACATGTGGTAGGCAAACAGTATGCCTAGGCCATGTGCCTGTCATTGGCAACATGCCTACTTAATATGTTATCTGTGGAAGACAGAATTTATGTCAATAATTATAAAGGAAATAAAGACAACCACTTTTTCTCAAAAAGACAAAATTTTCTAAAAGGGGAAAGATAGTGGGTATACAAGCATTCATAAAGTATAAGTACAACGGGGCTGGGATTGTAGCTCAGCGGTAGAGCGCTTGCCTCGCATGCGTGAAGCCCTGGGTTCGATCCTCAGCACCACATACAAAGCAATAAAATAAAGACATTGTGTCCATCTACAACTAAAAAAAAATATTAAAAAAAATAAATAAATAAATAAAGTATAAGTACAAAGTAAGGATAGTTGGGTTTCACTGAAAATTGACAAAAATAGGTAGACTTTAGCCTTGCAGTAGGAGTTTGTCAACCCTTGCTCCAAATAATTATATTTACAGTACATTCACTTCATGATTATAATGAATCCTAAATGACATGCCATATACTAAAATGCAGCTGGGTGTCATGGCATATGCCTATAATCCCCATGACTTGGGAGGCTGAGGCCAGACGATCACAAGTTTGAGGCCAGCCTCAGCAGCTTACTGAGAAATAAAAATAAAAAGTAAAATAAAAGTAAAAAGGGCTGGGGATGTAGTACAGTGGTAGAATGCTCCAGGTTCAATAAAAAACAAACAAACAAAATACCTCCAAAAGCAAAGAAAAAAAATGTATGTGTACTGAAATGCCTTTTAGCTGAAGAAAAGATAACAACTTGATAAAATACTCAAAAAAGACATGGTTTAATAGTGTGTTACCAATTAAAATTTTTCATAACTAACAACTGTTTAGAATTACCTTCCTTATAATGGAATAAGAGAAACTGATATTTGCATTTCATTTTTTGCAAAAGTTATACGTTATGCTAATGACAATACTTAAAATATTGCCAAAGATAAAAGTACATATTTAAATCCCCTACAGGATACCATAATAACTAAGGCCAATTTGTGGTGAAAACATAAAAACATAGAACATAGAGGGAATAAAACTTCCAAAGCAAATTATCCATCCTCCACCCTCATCTTCAAAAGATGGATGAAAGGGTCAGCTCTTAGCGTCTCTTGTAAATTGAGGCTTTGCAATGTGAATCCGTGGCTCTATGAGCCATTTAATTGTTTTCAGAGGGTAAGCATTTAGTTCCCTAACCGGGGGTGGGGTTTGGAAGAAGGCCGTGGACAAGCCTTGCAGTGCACTTATTCATAACTCACCAGCCACAGTAATTGTTTAAAATTTTATAAAAAGCCAGTATTCTTATATTGATTGGAAAAGTCAATTCCAATAACACTGCATATCATTATTCTTCATGGATGAAAGTAAAAACAGATCAGTCAACATCTGTACACTCAGTGTAAGTAAAAAATCAATGGGTAATCAACAACTACATCCACACAGCTCATATTTAAAAAAAAAAAAAAAAGTTGTCCTTCAGTTTAAAAGTGAAGTTATTGATTGAAGAGTAAAGAAGAATCCACAGAAGGATGGCAAACTTCATAAAATTTCATGCAAGAGGGGCTGGGATTGTAGCTCAGCGGTAGAGCGCTTGCCTCGCATGCGGGAGGCCCTGGGTTCGATCCTCAGCACCACGTATAAATAAATAAATAAAACAAATGTCTATTAAAAAAATTTTTTTTAATTGCATGCAAGATTCAATATACACAGTTTACTTATGATAATCTGAGATTGTCTTATTTAGTGGTGTTCTCCACCACTTTTTCTGTTTCCCTGTCTTAAAACTGTACATGACAGGAGAATGGGGAACTTTACTGTCTTCTGCTATATTTTATTCCTTGGTCCAGACTGGTGTCTAAACAGTTCCCTATAAATAATCACAGAAGGAAGGAAGAGGTAAGGAAGAAAGAATGATTGAAAGAAGGGACACAGAGGGGCTGGGATTATGGCGCAGTGGTAGCATGCTCGCCTAGCACGCATAAGGCACTGGGTTCGATCCTCAGCACCACATAAAAATAAAATAAAGATATTCTGTCACCCACAACTAAAAAATAAACATTAAAAAAAAAAAAGAAGGGACACAGAGCTGCAAATAGCCACATTTTTCTAGAGCGAAGTTTCTGATTTGTATATATACAAAGGGGTCTGTGACTAAAACAATGATAATTCAGGAATGACTGGTTACTACAAAGGCTCCTCTTATTGCCTCTTTTGCTTTTCTGCTCAGAAGTCACCCTGTTCCTTGTTACATGACAAAACGTTTACCGTAATTTACCAGAGATCTATAAAAATGCCATATTATTTGAAAAGTGTCTCATTATGTCTTCACAGTTTTAAAGAATGCCTTCTGCCTTCTCAACTTCTACTTGTCATACTTCAACTATCCCTTTGGCCACCTTTTAGATCTCACATCATTTGTTTATCTTTTTGTTTCATCAAGCAGAAATGGATTTAAAAGTATCATAAGATATTGAAAAATCAAAGTACCATGTCATTGCATTTGTGTCTCCATTTTAGGTTGATAACATTTGCCTCCATGTATATGATTTTTTAAATGACTTTTAAACTTTTTTTTTTTTTTTTTGGTACTGGAGATTGAACTCAGGGGTGCTCGACCAGTCAGCCACATCCCCAGCCCTATTTTGTGTTTTATGTAGAGACAGGGTCTCACTGAGTTGCTTAGCGCCTCACCATTGCTGAGGCTGGCTTTGAACTTGCGATTCTCCTGTCTCAGCCTCCCTAACTGCTAGGATTACAGGCTTGCGCTACCGTGCCCAGCTATGACTTTTAAACTCTTATACACATAAATCTATATAAGTTGGTAGTAGCTTTCACAGATAGCCTCCCAATGAACAGTCCCTCCCAATATTCACACCCTCTTATGTCATCCTCCTTTTAAATCTGGGCTGGCCCTGTGACTCACTTTGACCCCCCAATAAAAGATTTCAGTTAAAAGGATGCTGAGTGATTTTTTAAAAACATATTGTAGTTATACATGGACACTGTGTCTTTATTTTGTTTATTTTTATGTGGTGCTGAGGATCGAACCCAGTGCCTCACACGTGTGAGGCAAACGCTCTGCCACTGAGCCACAACCTCAGCCCCTGAGTGATTTTTAAGGCTGAGGTGTATTTTGCAGCTTCCACCTGAGTGTCTGAAATTCTCAGTGCACTCCCCTGGGGACTCAGACACTATGCTGAGAGAAGCCCAAGCCACACAAGGAGGAAATACATACATGGACAACTTCAGCTGAGCCCCCAGCCAACATCAACTGCTAGCCATGTGGGCAAGGCATCTTGAGTGGTCAACACAGTCAGGCCTTCAGATATCTGTAGCACCAACTATCTGACTCCATGGAAACCCCAAATGAGGACATCTCGAGTGAGCCCAGTCAACCTAGGGAACCAAAAGAACTATAATAAATTGTTGTCTTAAGCCTTTGAACTCAGTGTGGTTTGTTACACATATATGGATAACTGGCATAAGTTGATTAAAAAGGAAGTGCTAAAGCACAGCTGTGTTTTAGCTAAGACTTAAATAATGTCCTCAAAACAGAATGTCAGCTGGGCATGGTGGTGCACACCTATAATCCCAGTGGCTCAGGAAGCTAAAGCAGGAGGATCACAAGTTCAAAGCCAGCCTCAGCAACTTAGCAAGGCACTCAGAAATTTAGCAAGACCCTGTCCCAAAATACAAAATAAAAGGGGCTGAGGACATGGCTCAGTGGTTAAGCGCCCCGGGTTCAATCCCCCATACCAAAAACCAAAACAAACAAACAAAAAACCAGAAATGATGTGTGCAAAGGTCAAGTTAGAGGAGATAAGCATAAACTAGCAGATCCTAAGGTATTCAAGGGTAGGCGTTTTTATTGTGAAGTTTCTAATTTTGTCTGGTTCTTTCCTTTAAAGTAGGGTAATACATTGGGCTTTGTGAAATGACATAATGACCTCCATCAAAGTAAATACAATTACATTTGACTTAGACATGAAATAAGTCCTTGCTCGTGTATTTTGAATAAAAGGGGAAAGAAGTAGGGGTCCCAAGCAGCCAGACTAAAGGCTCATGAGAATGAGACAATAGATGAAAAAATATATTTTAATCTATTCAGATTTTTATTTGCTAATATTTTATGAAAATTGCAAATTTTCAATTCCTAATCAGCAATTTAGAAATAAATCCACAAAGCTCTGACAACTGAAAGATTTTTCCATAAGTTTTGCACCTAAACTTCTTTGATGGCAACTGAACTTTCCTTTGCTATTTATAATCTTTATCTTATTTAGTATGAGCTCTCATTTTGCTGCAGAACTCTGTGTATTTGATTACAAGATGTCCCAGATCCCATATGTACAGCCCCATAAGTAATAATGTGGTACATATGCTGTGTTGTCCTTCTAAAAATCAACATTCCTAGAGCTGGGATTATGGCGCAGTGGTAGCGTGCTTGCCTTGCATGTGTGAGACGCTGGGTTCGATCCTCAGCACCACATAAAAATAAACAAAACAAAATGAGAGGAGCAATGGGAACCAGTCCTCTCAGAGCAATGAGATGATGCATGTAAAGTGCTGAGCCCAGTGACAATTAGTAAACACTCGACCAACATTAACTATTATTGTGTTATCACTAAAATGACAGGGTTATTTTTTTCTAGGAAACCAACAATATTTCAGTAAGGATTCAGTCTGGAAAAAGGAAACTGCTTAAAGTATTATCAGCAGAAAGATATCTAATACAAGAATTCAGATGTGAAATGCCCCTGGGAAGAGTAGATGGATGAAGGTCATGAGGCACCACCACCAACTTTGATCAGGCGTGGACCCAATGCCAGGAAGCTGCTGTACCCAGAAATGAGAAAAACTTGATGACAGATAATAACTGTCCATTGCAACTACATGTTGCTGCCCTACAACTCAGAATCCAGTGACTGTCGGGGCCACTCTTTAGAAGTTAGTCTCACTGCCTTCATGTCAGCCTCTGCTGTTGCAGAATGACGTGCTGCCTGTGCCCTCTAGGTCCCAGGAGTGCAGCTCCCTGGCACAACAAACATTTTAAAAGAACTCTGCTGTCGGGCTGGGGTTATGGCGCAGTGGTAGCGTGCTCGCCTGGCATGCGTGAGGCACTGGGTTCGATCCTCAGCACCACATAAAAATAAAATAAAGATATTCTGTCCGCCTACAACTAAAAAAAAAAAAATTAAAAAAAAAAAAAAAAAAAAAAAAAAAAAAAAAAAAAAAAAAAAGAACTCTGCTGTCAAGGGATTCTGGGAAACACAGCTCTAGGGCACCCAGCCTCTGTGAAACATATAATATCCAAAACAGTGAATAATGATACTTTACACTGATACACCACTTTCCATAAACGCTGAGTGAGATAGTCTCAAAATGAAACTCAGAGGAGCATGGTGATGTGTCCAGAGCTGCTTGGGTAGCAAGAGGCTCAGGACCTCACATTTCAAACCTGGAATGTGTTTTTTATGTTAGTGCATCCTATTTAGTAGTCTGAGTTCCACTTTTCTCCCAGATCCTCATACTATTTATATTATTATTTGCTTATTTTTTTTACATTGACTCTCGTTCCTATGTAAATAAATTCAAAGAGGAAATTTTATATCACTATCTGAAGTATAATGCAAAATACCAAAATGAGGCCGGGCACGGTGGCACACACCTGTAATCCCAGTACTTAGGGAGGCCGAGATAGTAGAATCACGAGTTCAAAGCCAGCCTCAGCAACGGTGAGACGCTGAGCAACTCAGTGAGACTATATAAAACACAAAATAGGGCTGGGGATGTGGCTCAGTGGTCGAGTGCCCCTGAGTTCAATCTCTGGTACCAAAAAAAAAAAAAAAAAAAAAACCCAAAATGGAAAACAGGCGTTCAATAACAAAGCGGAGAGTAAAAATGAAACCACCTAAAACTAGATAGTGACATTAAAATCAGTTAATAGAAGGCTGTGAGCCTGGAGCCTCGTCTGTCACCACTAATCTGCTTTCTGTCTCCATGGATTTACCCTGAATATTTCATGTAAATGGAGTCATATAATATGTGAACTTTACGTCTGCCTTCTTTCACTGAGCACAAAGTTTCTGAGGTTCATAGACTTGGTACTTCATTTCATTTTGTGGCTAAATAATATTTCATTGTATGTATTCAACACAATTTGTTTGATACAATTTGTTTATCTATCATTGTGTTGATGATCACTCAGTTTTCTTCACCATTTGGCCATTGTGAACAGGGCTGCTATGAGTATGTGGCCACACACTTGTTCAAGTACCCATTTTCAAGTTATTTTAGGAATGGAACTATTGGGGTAGATGGTAATTCTCTGATTTTCTGAGGAAGCACCAAACTGCTATGACAATGGCTGAACCATTTGACATCCCCACCAGCAGTGCAGAAGTGTTTCAGTTTCTCCACACCCCTGATAAACATTTATTTTCTGTTTTTATGATTACAGTCATCCTTGTCTGTGCACAGTAGTGTGTAGTGGTTTTAATTTACATTTCCCTAATAGTTAACCATGTTGAGCACCTGTCCATGGGCATATTGGCCATTCATATAATTTCTTTGGAAACATGTCTATTCAACCTTTTGCTTATTTTTTAATTGGGTTATTTGAACCCTTTATTGAGTTGTAAAAGTTATTTATAGATTCTGACTCTTATCTGTTTTACAAGTATTTGCTCCCGTTCTGCAGCCTATTGTTTCCCTTTATCAATAATGTCATTTGATACACAAACATTTTCAATTTTGATCAAGTCCACTGTTATGTTTTTAGTGTCCTATTTGCCAAATACAAGTTCATAAATATTTATCCCCATGTTTTCATCCAAGTTTTATGGTTTTAACTCTTATATTTACATAAGAATTTTAAACTATACTGTAAACTTTCCGTAGAAATAAGGCAAATCCTCTGACCCAGGTTAACTATAACTACTGAAATTTACCTAACCTTGAAAGACTCATTTGTTTTTGTGATAAACGGGTTTATTTAGGCAACACTGTGGACAAGTCACTATACTAGATTCTATAGCAATCTACAAACACGTGTATGTTTATTCACATCATACACTGTTCTGTATACCGATAAGAAGTTCACAGAAAGTGCTGTGAGAAGGGGCTGAGGGCACAAACTGAACTGCCCATTTAGGAGAAGAGGGGCAGTACCTTTGCAAATAAAAACAACAGTAAACCCTCAAAGACTCAATGATAAAGATGATTTGTTGGTGCACATCGCTGAAAGTCTCCTAGGAGAAGGGCCTTAGGAGACTCTGATGTTATCAAGCACCTGCTTCTTTCTCTGCCTCCCCATCCAAGATGGCTGCCAGAGTTTCCAGGGCCACTTGCCTCCTCATCTCACTCAGAGAAAGTGAGCAACCTGCAGCAAGGGTCTGTCTCTGTCTCAGGGTCTGGTATGATTGAACATACCCATCCCTGAATCAGCATCTATGGCAGGACATGGGTGTACGTTAACTGTTCTCTTCCTCTTTTAATGCCAATAATGGAGGTGAGTTTCTTCCCCTCTGGGAGCGGTTTGGTTCTCAAATGAAAAACTGGAGAAGCAACAGAGGGAAGAGGAAAGAATATGGGGGAGCCATCATAATGTTCACCAAAGTACTCTCAGAGAAGTCGTAACAGAGGAGGTGATACACCTGCTCAGAAGGACTCAAACAGGAGACGAGAGTGCAGGTCCATTTTATAAAAATAAAAAGTAATCATTTCAACTGGACCACTGGTGTCAGATGAAAATAAGTAATCCTAATGGGGTAACTTGAGAGCATATCATGGAGAATTTCAAATGCCTGACTAAGGAGTTTAGATTAAATTCACTAGGCAGCAAATAGAAAACGCAACTTAATTCTCAGGGGGGAAAAAATCTTTAAAACTGATGAAAGAATTTTTTTTTTGGTACTAGAGATTGAACTCAGGGGCACTCAACATCTGAGCCACATCCCCAGCCCTATTTTGTGTTTTATGTAGAGACAGGGTCTCACTGAGTTGCTTAGCACCTCGCTGTTGCTGAGGCTGGCTTTGAACTTGCGATTCTCCTGTCTCAGCCTCCCTAAGTGTTGGGATTACAGGCTTGCGCCACCGCGCCCAGCTAATGAAAGAATTTTTTAAAAATTCACTTAGTGCTGGATCTTGGTTTTGATAAGCTATATGTGTGTATGAGAATTCATTCATCTATTCATTCAATCAACAAATATTCACTGAGTACCTAATGTGTTCTAGGCACTGTACGAGCAGTGGCTGGTGATTCAATGGTGACTACTACAGTGAGGTTGTCATCCTCATGGACATCAAAGACCAATGGAGAGCCATAATATGTCATCACATGCTGATGTCTCATCTACCTTTAAATGCATTAGTTAAATTCTGGGCTGGAACACAGTACATTGACTGAATCACTGACCAGCAGTCAGTGGAAAGGAAAAAAAAGAAAGCATCCAAACCATAGTCAACAAACCTGACCACTACAGCTCACAAATCAATTATTTCAAAGTCCCTGGGTCCCTCAGATGAAATAATCAATGGCTATTCTGAGTTTTCTAAATCTAGTTGATATTTTATCACAGAGAGGTCATTCTTCAGCCCAAATTGGATTAAGCAATATAATGAGCTGTTATTGTTTGGATCTGGAATGTCTCCCAAAGGGTCATGTGTTGCAGGCTCGGTCCCCAGTGGGTGCTGCTATTGGAGGTGGTGCAACTTTTAGGAGGTGGGGCCTAGCTGGAAGAAGTAGATCACTGACAGTGTGCCTTTGGAGGTATTATTTTATACCCAGACCTCCCTCTCCTTCCCTCCCCTCCTCCCTCCTTACCCACACACCCACGCTCTTGGGCCCTCTCTCTCTCTCTCTCTCTCAACTCTGCTCTGCCACATGCTCTCCTCCATGTTCTTCTGCCTCACCATAGGCCCATAGCAATGGGACCAGGCAACCACGCACTGAAACCATGAACCAAAACAAACCTTTTCTCCCTTAAATTTACTTTCTCAGGTAGTTTGTCACAGTGATGGAAAGCAGACTAACACATGAGCTAATCTCAAGGTTTTATTTACCTCAAGCTCAACATAGCCAATTTAAAAATTGGCTTTTGCCAATTTTTGCTTCACCTCATTTCTAGACCCAGTTATTGTCATGTTAAAAATCAAAGCAGAGATTGGATGATTAAATTCCCCATAACATACTCTAAAGTTTCTTTCTTTCCTCCTCCCATCTCCCTCTTGACTTTCAACAAGTCCCTACCAAGTACACAAGAGACAGGACTTGAGTGCAACACCTACAAACACCCACTATTCTGTGTCACTCCCTTGTTCCCTATGGAACCTGAGTTCTGAAGCATAAATGTTAAATTAAAACAATTCTATCCCCAACCCAGAAAATGTAGCTTTGCATTTGTTTAAGAAATGGAATTGCCCATCTTCAGCTGACAACAAGAAGTCAGGATCTGAAAACTAATGAAAAGGGGAATTTATTAATTCAGTCAATATTGATTAAGCCCCAGATGTGCTAATATTATATTACACACTATAGTATTGGTCCCAAGCAAGATATTCATGGTTCCTGCCCTTATAGAATATATTTTATTAATTTGTAGACTAATTCAACAGGTCTCTGGAGGTACCCTTGTGCCACATTGTGTCAAGTGCCCAGGTGATGCTGATGCAGCAAGTTTGATACCCAGTTATTCAGCAATCAATTTCATTCCAAGTAATAACAGTAATCACTGTTGTCATCCTGTCCCAATATATAAATTGTTGCTACCTACATTCCAAAAGAAAACCAGGCCTCCCCTAAAATCTATGACAAGGAAGTTCACACACACACACTCACATGAAATACAAATGATCACTAAATATACGCTCAGCCTCATATGTCATCAAATAATTCTAAATTGAGGCCATTAGGATATAATTGTTATTATTTGGGGGGGGCACCAGGGATTGAACTCAGGGGCGCTGGACCACTGAGCCACATCCCCAGCCCTACTTAGTGTTTTATGTAGAGACAGGGTCTCACTAAGTTGCTTAGCGCCTCGCTGGTGCTGAGACTGGCTTTGAACTTGGGATTCTCCTATCTCAGCCTCCCAAAGTGCTGGAATTACAGGCATGCACCACCGCGCCCGGCTAGGATATAATTATTTACCTATTACACAGTCAAAAATTTCTCAAGTAGGTTAACCACTGTGCCCAACGATGACTATAATGTATTGTACCCTTAAAACTCTGTGAAGAGGGCAGATCTAAGGTTAAAAGGTTCTTATCACAATAAGATTACAAATAAAGTTTGTTAGATTTTTTTTAAGGTGCTTAACACTAAGAATATGTCAAAAATATGGTGACACAGGCACTTCCACTGTTGCTGGCAGGGATGTAAATTGGTAGACTTTAACTGGGGCATTTGGCAATATGTATTAGATTTTACAGTGTAAATGATTTGGTAATTTAATTTCAAGGAGTATTTCTGAAAGAGACGATATGAAAAGAAGCCTATGATCTACATATATGCCTGTTTGCCACAGCTTTGCTTACAATATAAAAAATATCAGAAGCAACCTAATTGTAAGTAAAGGATTGGTTAGAGTAATCTGTCTAATGGAATACTTTTCCATTAAAATTTTTTCCAGCCAGGTGTGGTGGCACATGCCTGTAATCCCAGCAGCTCAGGAGGCTGAGACAGGAGGATTGAGAGTTCAAAGCCAGCCTCAGCAAAGCAACTCAGCAAGACCGTGTCTCTAACAAAAATACAAAAAAGGGCTGGAGATGTGGCTCAGTAGTTAAGTGCCCCTGGGTTCAATCCCCAGTACCAAAAAAAAAAAAAAAAATTATGTCCATACTGGGGCTGGAGAGAGAGCTCAGTGGTATACTACATGCTCAGCATACATGAAGCCTTGGGTTAAATCCCTAGCACCTCTCACCCAAGAAGTCCATATTTATTAACATATTACATATAAATGTATTAATGGAAATACACTTTTAACTTCTACAACCATACATCTATGTATAATCTCATTTTTAAATAAAGTATATGTGATACATAGACCAAAGTGGGATGGAAGTCACTGAAAATGTTGAAAGGACTGCCGGAGATTTTATTGTCTTTCTACATTTTTACATTCCCTACAGTTTCTACAGCGAGCATGTATTATCTTCAAAAGCCCCCTTTCCTCCTTTTATTTTTAGCAATCAACCTCCACACCTGTGACACTGGTTTGCAAGAGAATTCACACTGAAGGAACAGTTCAGTGAAGAATTCTTCCTACTTGGAGGAGAAGGCAGAAGGAAGAGGATGGCCTCCGTCCAACCTCCAGCCCAGCCCCCAAACCATCTCTGCACCCAATGGCAAGACAGGCTGCGAGGACTGAAAGAGATGCTTTCTCTGGGGCCTCAGTGAGATGTAGAGGGAGGTCTAAGCAGCATTATCTGAGTGCCCAGATAGGGCTTTGCACATGGCACAGAGAAAGGCCTTCGAAGAAGTGTTCTCAATTCAGAGCGGCTGGATGGAGCAGCAAGGACCTAAGTTAATGCTGCCCCTCCTGGCCTTTGACAGTAGAAAATGGAAGTGTTCTTGACACATGTCAACAAAGAATTCACTGGTGCATTAGCAAGAGCAGTCATGAAAGAGAGGCAAAGTCAGGTTGGGGAGACTGACTAGAGAAAAGCAGCGGGAGAGGCTGAGGGTGCAGTGAAGGCTTGTCAAAGTGAGAAACAGAACAGAAAAGCAAGTTTCACCACTGACCAAAGCATCCAGAAGCAGGAGAGGTTGAAGATGGAGGGAGCTCTTCTCATCCCACCCAGTTCTAATATGATCTCCTCCACACCGTGGCTTTAACTACTGCTGTATGGAATCATCCAATTGCCACAGTTGGTGCCACAGGCCAGACACACAATAAAAATATGCTAAATGGATGAAACTTTCAGTTGAAATTCAGATCCAAATGATTGATTGTTTCCATCTCAAAGCTAACCTGATCACACACATACACCATTTTTCTTAGGTATTCATTCTCTCAATAAAGTATCACTGCCACCTACCTGGTTGCCCACGCTGTCCACCTAGGCATCCTCTGGAGTAGCTCCCTCCTATCTGTCCCCATGTCTAACAAGTCAACAGTTGTAGATATCATCTCCAGATAGCTTTGAAGCTATTCCTCATCAATCCCGCCACCGCTGTTTTAATTCAGTCTCGTTTGGATTGCTACAAATCTTTCTCTTTCTCTCTCTGTCTCTCTCTGTCCAATCTGTTCTTCATTTTATCACACATAGCTGTGCCTCACTCTGTTAGCAGCATGATTTTCCTAACCTTTATATCCAACCATGTCATTTAGCTGCCCATTCAGAGCTTCAAAATGAAGTCCATCGTAAGAACTCAATAAATAAACTGGGCATGATAACATAAACTCAGCAGCTCGGGAGGCTGAGGCAGGAGGATCGCAAGTTCAAAGCTAGCCTCAGTAATTTAACAAGGCCCTAAGCAACTTAGTGAGATCCTGTTTCAAAACCTAAAAAAATAAAATAAAATAAAAAGAATTGAGGCTGTGACTTGGTGGTTAAGTGTCCCTAAGTTCAACCCCTGGTACCAAAAAAAGAGAACTCAATAAATAGCTGACTGAATAAATGAACAATTAAACTTTAGAGCAAGATGGGCATCCTTTCCCAATTCAGGATAACTTTTGGCTAATCATCCTTTATTTTAATAACCTAATCCCTGTTGTTCTCTAGCAAAAAACTCAAAACAGGTGTCTCCTGCCCATTTTCAGATTATGCAACACATTATCTGTTCATATTTTCACCATCTGGCAAGAAGAGGCTCCAGAGGGCCATTAGTATGTATTATATGAACACTGGTATTATTTTATAGAATTTGTGGAGAACCCCCAGTACCCAACACTGTGAAAGAGCATTTTTAATGTGGAAAAATAAAAGACAGCTGTGGTAATTATCTATCATCTATTTACTTTTCTACCTGGAAGATACTAAGATGAACCACGCGATAATTCATTTCCAAATAAGAGGGGAAAAAATAGTACTGGAGGGGCAACTAATAGAGTTCTGAGCAAGCTGTGCAGAGCAATTTAATTTTCTTCTGTGATAAAGTGGCAGGCTGTGCTTCCAGGAAGAAGCAAGCACTGCCGTCAACTCTCTCCAATAAAGACTCCAATGTGACATTATAGTCAATAAACTGGGAAGACACAGTCCAGGTGGAGAATGGCTACTTTTGGATACATATGTGGTCAAGTCATTTCTCAAAGAATAGTAAAAATACTCTTTTCAAAAAGAAAATGTTAAGATCCACCTTTTTCAATGTTGCAAAATCTAGAACAAAGAAGCTAATCAATACAGAAACCCTCTTTTCATTTTTATTACATAGTGGACTAAGATATAACAAAATTTGCCCCGAGAGACAGACTTAAAATAGCCATTGATATTATAGATGAGGCTCAGTGGTTACCCTTGACGTTGTGATCTTTTTCGGATGATGTATAAACTGTATCTTTAGAGGAAATTGTACATATACAAATAAAATTATTAATAAGACATGATGATGTTGAGGTTAAAAAGAATGTCAATAGTGCTGAAGCCCATGTTTTTAATCTTGGAGTAACAGCTATCATTCCCTAAAAAATAATTTTAAAAAACCTGAAAATGTATTTAAGGAAAACACATGGACTCTAATTTTTAAAATAAGTAGGTATTTAAACATGTGTGTATATATGTGCACACACACATACAGATCTAAGGGAGGCTGTCCCCTTTGTCTCTGGATGAGGACAAGGTACAGACCATAGAGAACTTGCATCTGTCACTGAGTTGTATTTCCCCTTGGGGTTTTCTCAGTAGCTGTCATAGTTATCAGCACTGTTCAATAAACTTCTGGCTTTCTTCCTCCCAGACGTCTGGTGGAATGGCTTGCTGGCTCACTTGGTTGGGTGGGGTCCTCCTGACTGTTCTGTTGTGGACAGAATGTGGCATATGTAACTTCTGTGCAGAATATTGAATCGATGGTGTGAGACTATCCGAGGCTGGCTGTTTTTCTTCCCTCCCCCCCCCTCCCTCCCTCCTTCCTTCCTTCCTCCTAAAACATTCAGGTATTTTCCAGATGGTGGCTGCTCCCCTTGATTATAACACAGTGTGGAGCAGAAAACCCCAAATGTCTCCGAATGACATGTCCTGAAACATAACATAAGCAGGGACTAAATCTTTTTAGCCACTGAAATGTGGGGTTTGTTTATTGGTGTTATATAATCTAGCCCATCCTAACCGATCGAGGAAGATTCTCACTATCATTACACTTCATTACTAATCTTCCCTAACACTGGGATCCCAATGTTGACCAAAAATCCTCTTTCTTAGGTTCCTATTGACATTGCTGATGGACACTGGAACTTTAAAAATTGCATTAATAAAATGCAATGGGAAAGAAGAGACAGTGTGAAGGTTGTTAGTACTTAGAGCAACATCTGGCACACAATAGGTCTTCTCGAAAGATTTTTTAAATATTTTATTTTTATATAATTTCAAACTTAAAACTTGCAGAAAATAAAGCACAAAGAACTCCTATAGACCCGTCACCCAAATTCACCACTGTTAACATTTTACCACCATAGCTGTCCCTGACTCTGTCCGTCTCTCTGTCTCTCCTGAACCCTTGAGAGCAATCTGTGAACAACGTGTTACTTTACTCCCAAATACATAAACATGTACAGATGCTTGAACATAACCACAGGACAAGTATCAAAATCAAGAAACTCTATGTGCAGTTGAATATGTAGTTCATATTCAAATTTTGTCAATTGCCCCAATAATGCCTCTTACAGAAAATTTCCCTACCTTGGGATTCAATCCATAATTACACAATGCATCTAGTGGTTGTGTTTCTTTAGTCTTTTGAATCTAGAATAGTTCCTTAACCTTTCTTTATCTTTTATGACATTGACATTTTGGAAAAGTGCAGGCTTGTTATTTTGTGGAAAGATCCCTCAATTTAGATGTTCTATCATGATTAGAGTCAGATGATAAAGAATACGTGAACAAATTGTCACTGAACATGGTTATTTTCTAAGTACAATGCTCTGATCACTTCTTTTCTTTCTTTCTTTTTTCTCTTCTTCTTTTTTTTTTTTTGGTACAGAGGATCAAACCCAAAGGTTGGCTTAACCACTGAGTCACATCTCCAGCCCTTTTTTTATATTTTATTTAGAGACAGGGTCTTGCTGAGTTGCTTAGGGTCTCACTAAGTGGCTGAGGCTGGCCTTGAACTCACGATCCTCCTGCCTCGGTCTCCTGAGCTGCTGGGATTACAGGTGTGCGTGTGCTATCGCACCTGGCTATGATCACTTTTATAAGTAGCTACTTCCAGGACTCATAGACCCTATTCCACCCTCTTGCTTATAATATCTAAACTCTTTCCCCAAGAGACTTCCTTCAGCATCCAAGTTCCATCATTCCCATCTGATCTGGCTCTACATTTATTCCTCGCCATTGTCCATGAGCTCCTTCTGAGACATGTCACACTTCATTGGAAAACTTCAGAAAGTAAGTCCCCCTCTGCAGCTCCCTGAAGGCTAGCTCTTAATGTTTGCAGGCCAGAGAGACATAACTCTTTCCTGAGATAAGACCCTGAAGTTGTCACACAAGGATGTGCCTTTTCCCTGAACTCTACTTCAGTGTGACCACGTACACTTGCAGTCATGTAGCTCATGCAGTGATAGAGAAGAGTCCCCTGACAACTCTGAATCCCAAACAAGAAACAGAAACCCTTCATGAAGCACCCGATCGGAGTTTTCTGTAGCTCAGAGGAAAACATAACCACTTTTCTTGCAGAGGCTAGAATGTTCTAAAATAGGAAGTTCAAAAATGTGTGAATGTACATGTATGTGCCCAGGTGCCATGAATACCACTTCACTCCCAGACAGTTCACTACTTAAGGAAGTCTAGTCTTTTCACATTCATTTGGGAAATATGAAGCAGCTGTTCATTAACAGGTAAAAGCATATTAAGTTTCCATTGGATATTAACTAAGCATTCATGGACCTGAGTCAAAGACTGCTAGGTGTCTGCATCCTCTTGATTCTCCCCTTTTCCTTATTTTTGGGATAACATCATTTTCAGTTAAAGCAATGTATTTCCCAATTTTCCCTGCAAGAGGAGCCGCAATGGTATGCAAACAGAAAGCATTAATTCAAGCTTCTAGTTTGCTCTGCCCTTCTCCCCCTTATTTTTTTTGTACTAGGGATTGAACCTAGAAACACTGAACCACTGAGCCATCTCTAGCCCTTTTTATATTTTATTTTGAGACACAATCTCGCTAAGTTGCTTGGGGCCTCACTAAATTGCTGAGGCTGGCTTTGAACTTGGGATCCTCCTGCCACAACTTCCTGAGCTGCTGGAATTATCGGCATATGCCACCACACCCAGCTCCCTCTTCTTTCTTTAAACCAGAAATGTGGACACATCAGTTTGCTCTGTAGCAACCAGCTTGGGTCCACAGGAGCCCTCAAGATGTGAGAGCAGAAACATAAAGGGAAGGTGGGGCATACACAAGAGTGTAGCACCATATTTTGGTCTTAGGCTATTTGAGAGAAAATAACATTCTATTTCATTTAAGGCCCTCTTCACATGGCAAAATTAAGCTCATTATGAGATTAGATGTCATTTTCTTCCATGAAAATTTTTTTCATCTTCTCAGATTGCCCTGACAAGTTCAAATTCAATACCACTCTTACATGGCCCCACAGAACCTAAGATGCTCCTCCACTTAAGTTGAAAATGTTGTAACTAAAAAGTGAGTTTAATGCACTTAACCTGCCAAATATCATAGCTTAGTCTTAAACATGCTCAGACACTTATATTAGCCTCCGATTAGGCAAAATCATCTAATACAAAGCCTGTTTTACAATAAAGTGTTGCATAGCTCATGTAAATTATTGAATACACTACATTATAGAGTATAGTATCAGTTGTTTACACTCATAACCATGGGGCTGACTGCAAGTGTGGCTTGCTATCACTGTCCAACATCATGGGAGAGAATCATATCACATAATGCTAGCTGGAAAAAGATCAAAATTCAAAACACAAAGTACAGGTTCTACTGAATCTGTATCAATTAATACCATTGCAAAGTTGAAAAAAATCTTTAAATCAAACCAGCATAAGTCAGGAACGGTCCACATTTACATATCATAGCACTTACACAGAATTCTTATTTCTTGTTACATGTTTCCCAACCTATCCTCATCACCCTACCCCACCCCATTTTCCCTCCACTGGAACGTGAACTGTATTGAGTCCAGGACTGTGTCCGCTATGTTCACCAATGTATTGCTGGCACCTCATAGGAAGGTTGGACAAATGTCAGGAGCCCATCAACTTTTGGCGAAGTGATGAGTAAATAAATGAATGAGTAAGTTGACATCCCAGATGTAGTGTGTAAAAGCTCCAAGGAACATTTGACTTCTTTATCCTAAGGATATTGAGGCTAATAAAAATAAATACAGAGCAACATCAGCAGGAAGGATAGAGGAAACACCTATAAAAAATTCTCACCTTCAAAAAGGCACCAAGAGAACTGGCAAAAAGTGTCAAAATCAACATTTTTAGAACTATGGAAGTTAAAGACTTAACAGTAGTCTGGGGAGTGTTTATTTTTTTAAAAATTGCTGAACCGTGATAAGAAAAAAGAGCCTTTTAGTGTCTTAACTTTTCCTATTGTGATACCCCTCTCTCTAGCTCTGTGGTAAGTCTTAAAAGCCAACAATGCCCAATCACAGTGAAAACCAGCAGCCTGAAAGCCACTGGAGGGGGAAGAATAGGGCTGGAACTTGTTCAAAGCCACATCACCAGAGATTTGTCATTATTTGACCTGTCTGGTGCTTTCCTGGAAGATCCCACTTGCAAAACTGTCATTGTTTGACCTGATTCCAGCTCACCTAGAGAGAAAGTCTTTTCCCCCAAAGCCATTTGTCAAAAAATTTAGAGAAAATCGTTTAACTTTGCTGCTACCTGAAGTTGAGGATAACAGTCGGCTGCAAACAGTAGGCCAACCAGAAAGCTCAAAAGGAAAAGCTAGGGAAGGAGATGTCCGTAAAGGCTGGGCAACTAGAAGTTTATATGCATGCATAGGACTGTCTGTGTGCTCAAGAAGACTTGAGAAGGCCCTAAGCAATCACCTCTGGCTGACCTAGAGGCTTAACCTAAGAAGGAAGTGAATACTAAAAAGATTAGTCAACACCTCACCAGTGTTAAAGGTGTGCCCCTATTTACAAACAGCATCTCTTGGCAAAGATGGGGAGACTTATTCATTCCAAGCATCTAACAAAATCTCTGTTCAATTATTAGCTGATCACTAAGCTAACTGACTCCAGTGATTCCAGTGGCCACTTAACAACAAACAATACAGGCTTTTGGGCTTAGTTTGGAAATGTCACTGAACAAGTCAATTGCAACACCAATAAGCCCTTGAGAGAGGGAAAATATGATCTGCCAAGTTGCCACATTATATCATGGAAAAGGTACAGTTTTTAAAAACATATACATACATAAGATATGCCAAGAGGCAAAAAATTATTGCCTATGTACAGGGAAAAAATGATCAATGAAAACTGTTCCTGAGGAAGGCCATTCATTGACTTTACCAGACAATGATTTAAAATCAGCTATTTCAAGTATGTTCAAAGGACTAAAGGAAACCATAGGTAAACAACTAAGGGAAAACATGAGAAAAATGTCTCATCAAATAGAGAATGTTAATAAAAAGGAAAACATGGAAATTATAAAGAGCCAAATTCTGGAATTAAAACTGTAGTAATAGAAACAAAAATGTCACTATTAAGGGGCTCCAAGGTCATTTTGATTAGGTGAAAGGAAAAAAATTGGCGAACTTGAAGCAGATAACTGAGATTATCCAGGCTAAGGAACCAAAAGAAAAAAGAATGAATAAAATTGAATTTGCTCATAGTCTCAAAGATCTGTGGGATACCATTGAGGATACAGACATATTTAATATTGTAAGTCACAGAAGAAGAGAGAGAGAAAGGATAAAAGAGAATACTTTAAAAATATGATGAAAACCATTTATCTACATATCTAAAAAGTTATCTGCCAAGAACCCCCAAGGAGGATTAATTCAAAGAGATCTGTATCAAGAGACTACATAATCAAACTCTTGAGACAATTTTAAAAGCAATGAGAGGGAAGTAACTTGTCACATATAAAGGATACAATATATAAATTATTTAATATCTTTGTAAAATACCTGTGAGGTAGCACCTGCTAAGGATGGGCCCTTTGACTTTTCAAAGAGAACAACTGTTTTAAAATTACAGTCTCTGACTTCTGAGTGATGGGGGCTTGAGCCAGGCATGGTGTCCCACACCTGCAATCTCAGCAACTCTGGAGGCTGAGTCAGGAGGATCTTAAGTTCAAGGCCAGCCTGGGCAATTTAATGAGACCATGCCTTAAAATAAAAAATAAAAAGGGCTAGAGATGTGACTCATTGGTAGAGTGATGCTGGGTTTAATCTCCAGTCCAAAACAAACAACAACAAAAAAAAAGATGAATTTTTGAATTTAGAAAATGAAGTAAATTGAGCTTATATTTTTTAACAGAAGCATTTGTTTCCTTCCTTTTAAAAATTCTTACTTGCGATAAAATACACATAATATATACTTCACCATCTTAACCATTTTTTTTCTTTTTCTTTTTCTTTTGGTACTGGGAATTGAACTCAGGGGTACTCAACCACTGAGCCACATCCCCAGCCCTATTTTGTGTTTTATGTAGAGACAGGGTCTCACTGAGTTGCTTAGTGCCTCGCCATTGCTGGAGCTGGATTTGAACTCACAGTTCTCCTGTCTCAGCCTCCCAAAGTGCTGGGATTACAGGCATATGCCATGTGCCCAGCCATCTTAACCATTTTTAAGTATTCAGTTCATTAGTGTTCAGTATACTAACATTATTGTGCAACCCATCTCCAGGAACCTTTTCATCTTGCAAAACTGAAACTTTATACCCTTTAAACAACTCTCCATTTTTTCTCACCCAGCCCTTGGCAACCACCATTCCATTTTCTGTTTCTAGTTTTCCCAGCACAATTTGTTGAAAAGATTGTCCTTTCTCTCTTGAATGGTCTTGGCATTTTTGACTATTGACTCAATCTCTTCATTAATTATAGTAGACCAGCCTTCTCCGCAAAGGGCACATTCCAAGGTGCTTAGCACATGCTTGAAACCATGGATGGTATCAAACTCCATACACACTGTTTTCCTCTATGCATACCTATAATAATGTTTACTTTGTAAATTAAGCCCAGAAAGAGATTAACAATAACTAGTAATAAAATAGAATTATAACAGTATACATTAATATAAGGTATGTGAAATCAGTCTCTCTCAGAATGTCTTATTGTACTGTTCTCACCCTTCTTGTGAGTGAGATGATACAATGCCAATGTGATGAGAGGGAATGAGGTGGATGATGTAGGAACTGGAACACAGCATTAGCCTACCACATAGGTGTTGAACACAAGCCCTGCGACACCACTATTGTCAATCTGATGTGGCTCCCCAGTGACCAATGGGCAGGTAGCATAAGGATCCACCAGACAAAAGAACGGTTCACATCTTGGGTGGGATGGAGCTGGTTTTTTAATTGTTGAAAATTGAAAATCAAAAATTTTGATCTTTTCAAAGAAACAACCCTTGGTTTTGTTGACTTTATTGTTTTTTATTCTGTCCCTCTGCTCTAATCCTTATTATTTCTTTCCTTCTTCTAGCTTTGAGTTTGTTTTTCTTTTTCTAGTTCCTTAAGGTATAAAGTTAAGTTATTGGTGTGAGATCTTTTTTTTTTAATGTACACACTTACAGCTATAAATTTGCCTCTTGGTATGGCTTTGCAGCATCCCATAATTTTTGTTATGTTGTAGGTATTTTTCATTTGTCTCAAGATATTTTCTAATTTGTTTGTGATTTTGTTTTTAACTGTCCATTTGTTTAAGATTATGTTGTTTAACTTTCAGGTACTTGTGGATTTTCCAGCTTCTGGTACTATTTCTAGTTCTGCTCTGTTATGATCAAAAAGTTTATCAACACCCTTTGTGGCCTAACAGACTTTTTCATTCTTTGAGAAGATTGTTACTTTTCTTTATGGATTGGTAATGACCTATGATTGTATAATGCTGCTTGCTTTAAAATTTGGGGGATGTGTTTCTTATTTGAAAATCCAAAAAGTCCAAACTGAAGGACCGCCGGGAAAATATGTAGACTTCTCAGTTTTGGCGTCTGCCTTCTACAGGGAGCTGCAAGGTTATCATGCTCTTCTGCAACAAGCCCAGGGTTGGGGTGGAGAAAATGGAGAGTTGTCTGTAGGAGACTTTTGTAGACCAGGCCTAGAAGTGGTTTTTGCCATATTTCATTGACAGGAATTCAGTTTTGCAACTATTCCTTACTGTACAGAAGCCTGGGAAATACAGTCTAACAGAGCCTAGCAAAGAATGAAATGGGTTTGTGAGTAGCTGTCATATTCTAGAATTCTATACATAGTGAAACCAGCAATCAAATGTAGATTCAGAATAATGAATTTTTCCCATTTGCTCTTTCTTAAGAAGTTAATTGAAGATGAAATTTAACAAAATCAAGAAGAAAACTAAGAAAGATAAAAATGCAAGATTTACAAACAGTGACTCCAAATCAGGACAGCAATAAAAGGGACTTGCAGGCTAAGCAGACCCAGAGAGCAAACAGAAAGAGGGTCTGTTCCCAAAAGGAGAGTCCCTGACAATAGAAATGACATAATAGAATAGATAACACACTGAGTGTGCGCATACTTGAGGCTATCTTAAAGGTAATTTGTGGAGTTTAAGAAAGAAAATGCACTTGAACTTAATTTTTGAAACTTTACACTACAGAATGAGAGATATGTGATATTAAATCCACAAAGACAATAGTAAGACTTGACAGTGAATTATATTTACACAACCATAATAATATGGTTCTTCAATCGTATATTTAATTAAGACTTAATCAGAAACAACAACAATCAATCCCCACTGGTTTGAACAGAATGTACTAAAGGTCATTGGTGATGCTTGAAACTCCTGTTACTCAGCTGGAGCAACAGCCATAGTGAGGCTGTCCAAGGAGGCCACCACAGTTGCTACCACTGCCAAGCAGATGACACAGTGTGTGCTACGCAACCACTGACATTGCACAAGGACTGCGACCACTGGCACCACTGGGCCCCTCCCCTATCCCCAATCTGGATGTCATTACTACCACCACAGCTGCCCTGGAAATTCTCAACATCTCTGACTTTGCATTAGTTGCTCCCAATGTAAAACATCATAATGTTATGCAAGATTGGTGCTGCCTAGGTTAACCCCCACACACACACAAGATTCCCCTCAAGTAGAAGAGCTATGATTTGGTTGAAAATACCACAAATATAGGGGAAAAGATCAAATTCTGGACAGCGAAAATTTTTACTGCATATTGATTATCGGCTTTTATAATCAATCTATAGGCAAATTATAAAGCAGTTAACTGTAGTTCACATAACCAGAATTTTTTTTTTTTAATTTTAGTTTTAGGGGAACACAATACCTCTTTTTAATTTATTTTTTTATGTGGTGCTGAGGATTGAACCCAGTGCCTCACATGTGCTAGGCGAACACTCTACCACTAAGCTACAACCCCAGCCCCCACATAACCAGAATTTAAATATAAGCTTTCATAATGGAAGAATGAAAACAGAGCAGCTGACAGAGCTTAGAAGGAGAAAAAGGTAAAGCATAATACAGAAAAAAGGACTAGAGGCACTATTTTCATCTGCCACAGTAAGGAACTGAAAGATTCTTTCTATGAAACAAAAAATGGAGGTTTTAATATCTTCTTTTTTTCAGTTGGAAATGGAAATGAATGGAGGAACTGAGGATTTTTCTTTAACTATACTAGAAAAAGGAATGGGAACCGATGATATTCTTAAACACTTGGCTATTATATAAGGAAGTCAATGCCCAGTGTTCAAAATTAATAAATGAAGAAATAACCATTTAGAACTATGTGGAAAAAACACCAAGAATAGTCAAAGATGCTTGACTCCAGAAGAGCAAAAGCAAGAAGAGAAACAGATTAGAAAATTTGCTTTTCATTATAAATTCTTATGTACAAGTTGAGTTTTTTAAAGCTTATATAGACATTATCTTAATTCTTTTTTTTTAAGTGGTGGGTATTAAACTCAGGGCCTGTGCATACTAAACAAATGCTCTAACTTGGGATTTTTTAACGGAACTTTTTCTCTTTCTCTCTCTCTTTCCCCTCTTCCCATGCAGAAGTGAAAGCCTATATTTAGACTACTTTATTGCATTTTTACCATAGAATAGAAAAGTATTTTCAGCAAGAAAATCTCACACCTCAATCAGGTTCTAATTCAAGTTGTCTATTTACTGTTAATATTGTCATCTTGCTTAAACTAAGATGAAATCTTCTGATGATACTCCAGAATTCTGTTCTGGCTTGGCTAATGCTGAGGGGAAAAAAAAAAAAAAAAAACTTCTAGAAAAACATTCTGCTGCCTCCTTCCTCAAACAAACCAAACAAAACTCCTGTGTGTAGGTGTGAATGTGTGCATGTGTGTACTAACACGTGTACCCTTTACTTCCACAAGCTACATCACTCAGAATTCCAGCCCTTCTCAAATCGTACACCCCACCCCCGCCATTGTCTTTCAGCTACAGCCTGATACCCACCATCCTCCTCCTGGGGTCTCAGTCCCTGGACCAACTTCCTGGGGTCATGTCTGCCCCTTGAATGTTCTCAATGATCATGGAGATTTTGTAAAACCTTTCTTTTATTGTTGTTTTTAATTGGGGTTCCTTCTCTCTAGGGTCCAAGAAAGAATCTATGAGAGCTGAACCAGAGGCAATTTGACTGATGATGTTGGTGTACCTTAAGAATCCACACTCCTCTTGCCCATTCTTGTTGGTTTTGGCTGATATAACAAGCCACCGTAGACTGGGTGACATACATATGAATTTATTTCTCACAGTATGGAGTCTGGATGCAAGATTAGGGTGCCAGTATCATTGGGTTCTGGTGAGGATCCTCTTTCAAGTTGCAAACAACTACCTTTTGCTGTGTCCTCCCATAGGAAAAAAAAAGAGCAAAAAGAACTCTTTGGCTTTCCATTTATGAAGGCTACATGCTCATGGCCTAATTACCTCCCTAAGTTCTCACTTCCCCATACTGTCACATAGGGGGTTAAGGCTTCAGCATATTGATTTGGACAGGAACACAAACATTTCTTCCACAACAACTATTGTCCTTGAACCACCCAAAATTATTTGATTCTCCTTTTTACTGAGACATTTTTCCTCGGTCTTTTCTGGGTCTCTTGAGGGCTTGCTAAATCCTACGTTAAGCACATTTTTTTTTTTTTGAGGGGGGTAAGCACAATTTTTGTGTGCTATGTAAAGATTACCTGATTCCACACTCTTGTTATGGAGAGACTAACTAAGCTCAGCTGAAGGTTGAGGGTAGTCACTGGTCTACTAGTTACCCAAGAAAGAACCAGTTCTCTAGGGAACTAAAAGTATGGAAGAGGTCACTGGTGGGTAGGTCTTGCTGTGGCAAAAATAGACACCTATCAAAACAGTGACCTGAAGTAGGAGGAGGGGATTGAAGGACTTGTTAAGTCTAGCTGTGGTGCAGGCTCAGTGGGCGAAGCCAGAAGAATGGTCCAGATTGAAACCATTAAAATCCGATATGCATGCAGAAACACACACCCAGGCCCAGGGCCAATCTGTGCATTCCAAAACACAGGACACAAGAGCCAACCAATGGTTCATCAGTAAGCCAAGCTGATTCAACACTGAGACCCAGGGTCAGATATCAAAGTCCAGAAGAGTGTCTCAAGTCAGGCCAAACCCAACAGTCCACATGCTGGTCACAAAGGGCAGCAGTTGAAAAAGAAACAGCGGGTAGGGAGTAGTCCTGTGGCCTCTGGTTTACACATGATACCTCTGTTCATTTCCACTTGTCCTCCCTTATAGCTTGATACATTTTTTAATGCTATGCTTTCTCTGCTGTGTGAAAAGAAGTTTTGTTTGCATTGGTTGTAGATTATTAACAGACAATGTCTCAGGGCCATCATGGTAACAAAGGCCATTACAATGGAGAACTATAAGGGAAGAATTAAAAAGGAAAATGAGCCGGGCACAGTGGCACAAGCCATCCCAGCACTCTGGGAGGCTGAAACAGGAGAATCACGAGTTCAAAGCCAGCCTCAGCAATGGCAAGGCACTAAGCAACTCAGGGAGACCCTGTCTCTACATAAAACACAAAAATAGGGCTGGCAATATGGCTCAGTGCTCGAGTGGCCCTGAGTTCAATCCCTGGTACCAAAAAAAAAGGGAAGGAAAATGATTCATGCGAGACCAATGCTACTGCCTGCCATCTGCCTAACCTTGTAAGCCCTCTCCTCTGATGGTCTCCAAGCTAAGAATTCAGGGGGTTATGATCTGTTTCATAAACAGGGGTGACCCCCTGCAGTCTCTACCAGAAACCCAGACTTGAATGTATCAAGTAGGAAATTGGTTAGAAGAGGAAGCTGAGCAGTCACAGAAACAAGACACCCGTCCAAACCAAGGGTGGGGTCCTGAGAGACTGGCAAAGAGTAGAATTGGGTTGCAGTGGTGAGTGGTTAGAATAACGCAGCCAGGACTAGCCGAAGGATGCATTCATCAAATCCGTCTCCTGCCCCCTTGGGCACACGGCTGCACTACATTTCCAGCCCTTTGCAGTTATGTGTGGTCATGTAACCAAGCTCTGTTCAAATGATGTGCACTACTTCCAGCCCCAGCCCATACACACCTCTCCCAGGCAATTGTTTGTAACTCTACAGAGCAACTTTGGCAGCTGTTACGGTCTGAATGTGAGGAGTCCCCCAAAAGCTCATGCGTGAGACCATGCAAGAGGATTCAGAGGGGAAATGATGGGCTGTGAGAGCCTTAACCCATCAGTGAATTAATCACCTGATGGGATTAACTGAGTGGTGACTGGAGGCTGGTAGGCTATGGACGGAGGAGGTGGGCATTGGGAGTGGGTGTGGCTTTGGGATATATATTTGTATCTGGCAAGTGGAGATCTCTCTGCTCTCTGATCACCATGTGAGCTGCTTCCCTCTGCCATATTCTTCTACCATGATGTCCTGCCTCACCTGAAGCCTGGAGGAATAGAGCCTCCTATCTATGAATTGATACCTCTGAAACTGGGATCCCCTAAATAAACCCTTCCTCCTCTACAGTTGTTCTGGTTGGGTCTTTTCATCACAGCAGCAAAATAGCTGAGTAAAATAGCAGCAAAGTATGGAAGATGGCATGGATGGAAGGAGCTTGGATCCCTGTGTCTCTCCTAGTGAACATGATCCCTGAGCAGGAATATTCACTTGGATTTTGCTTCATGAGAAATGAAGCTTTTTCGTGTGGTATTGTAAGTATGGAGATCTGGGGGTCCATCTGTGGTAGCAGCTTGTCTTACCTTACAGTTACCTTTCTAAATCCAAAGAAACAAAAAAGATGTTCAAAGAAGCCAGTCCAGGAGAACAGTAGCCATTCAAGACCCACGTTGCGAGGCTGCTATAAGCAGCCCTAGCTGAAGGCTTCACTACCTACATTTTCTTACACCTTCCATTCAATTGCCAACTTTCTTGAAATAGGACTCTACATGTATTTTCTGCACTTCCTCATCTCCCACTCATTCCTCATTCCATACAATCTAGATCATACCCCACACCCTACTGAAACCACCTGTGACCTCCCAGCTGCTTAATTCAACCTAACATGTTTCAGTTCTTATGGAGTAGTTTTTAAGATACAATAGCATGCATATTCTAAGAAATATTACATTTTTATGTTTCCCAAATGATTCATCTGAGTTTCCTTTCCCTCTAGGGAGGAAATCCAATCTTGGCCATTATTGGGGTTCCTTTCCAGGTCTTAACCTATATGCAAGAGTCAAGAGCATTTTGGACAGCACAGAACACTGTAGGTGGGGTCTCTGGTTTCTGAAAGTCTGGAGTGACATGTTTCTCCATCCATAGGCCTCCCTTGGGGCCAATGACTCTGTTTTAAGCCTGGCACTGCCTAGACTAGAAAAGTTGGTATCTCAATGGATAGAGACTGGGTTTAACACCTAGGCAGGGTGTTGTAAGAGAGAATCTGCCAGCCTTGATTCATTCCTTACCTATGATGCTTCTCACTAAGTATTGAACTCCAGATTTTGCAAACATCTTGGAGCTCTTTCTCTGTTCTCAAAAAACTTGGCTCTTTTTTGAGCCCCTGGAGGGAAAGGGAATCTTTGGTCTCCAAACTCACAGGCCATACTAAGAGAGGAGAAAGGTGCAAACATCTGTCAACAACATATTCACCCATAAATAAAAGCCTCAGCAGAGTCTCTTGCAGCCCTTCTTCACCTTTCTGAATCTCTCTGAGGCTTACAATTTCCCCTCTTCACAAGTCTCTCCTCTGAATTTTTTTAACATTCCCTCTTTCTCTTGGATATTCTTTCTTGGTCCTATTTGCTCTGTCCATCCCTAAATCAATGGTTTTATTTTCTTCTTTATTCCTAGAAGCATTTTGAAAAACTATGCACTCTTCTCATACATGTTTAAGTGGACACCTAAAAATTTTTATCCAAAGTCTAAATGGTTTCAAAGAATGAATTTTCTAGTGTATTGCAAGTATCAATATCTTAAAACACAACCATTATATCATTCTTTTAAATAGATCTAATGGAATCTAAAAATAACATGGTGATTTGTTATAACCCAGTATCATCCATATTTAAAAATACTTGAACAATCTCTTTTTTAACAGTTGGCATTTCATATGGCTTCTTTCATTGTTTGATATCATATTGCCTTTCCCACAGAATTTAACCCTAATGTTACCTATTTTGTACTTGATAGTCTTTTATTTATCATTATCTTAGTTCTCTGGAAAAATAGCTATTAATTAAATTTTGCATAGCTCTAAGTGTTAAGGATTTCTTCTGGTTTGTGTTTTTATTATAATGATTATTAGTACACAATGGACCAAATATAATATTTAGAAATATTATAAATTTGATATATAATTATTAAATAGAACAACAAAGCTTCCCCTCGGCTTTTTTGAGGATAATTTAATCCAGAATTCATCCATTTTAAGTGTACATTTTGACGAGTTTGGGCTCATTTTTGTAACTGACACTACAATCAAGATCAAGAAACAAAATTTTGTCAACCTCCAAAGTTCCCTCCTGCCTCTTCACAGGCGATCCTTAGTCTGGTTTCTAGTCCCAGGTTACCCTGGATCTGCTTTCTGTCATTCCAGTTTATCCAGTAAAAAATAAAATTTTATTGGAAATGCATCTCTTAACTGATGGGACTAGAGATTTATAGAGATATAGATATAAATAGATCTATATAAATCTTTTCCCCCTGGTTTAGTTATCTGCTGGTAAATATTACTTGTTGCTAGAATGAGATAGAGTTCAGTGTGAGTCCTGTCCCTATTTTTCATTTCACAGGTATAAACTCTGAGTTACCCAATTCACATAAATAAATGGATGAGAAATGAGGTTGTTGGTTTTCTTGTGGCAACATCTCTTGATTATTTCAACTCTTTCAGAGTTATGCCAAAATCCACAGAGTGATCTATAATCACAAACTACTTGGAAGATTTAACAGTTGACACTCCAGTAAGGCCCAACTTTGATTTTTTTGAACACAAAGTTGAAGACCCTGGCAGAAGGTCCACCATGTAGTCAATGGTGTCAGTGCTATCTCAGAACCAATCCCAATATTTCTGACTGTCCCTTCGTTTGAAGTCCCAGAGGGTTTTAACCCTTCAGGATAATGCAACATGATGCTTTGAAGGCTATGCCTTGCAAAGTGTAAGAGAGGCAATTAAACCAGGTGCAGTGGTGCATGCCTGGAATCCCAGTGATTCGGGAGGGTAAGGCAGGAGGATGGCAAGTTCAAGACCAGTCTTAGCAACTTAGAGAGACCCTGTCTCAAAATAAAAAATAAAAAGGGCTGGGGATGTAGCTTAGTGGTAAAGTGCTCCCAGATTACAAAGAAAGAAAGAGAGAAAGAGAGGGAGGGAGGGAGGGAGGAAGGAAGGAACGAAAGAAGAAGGAGAAGGATGAAGACAAAGAGAAGGAGGAGGAGGAGGAAGGAGAAGGAGGAGGAGGAAGGAGAAGAAGGAGGAGGAGGAAGGAGAAGGAGGAGGAGGAGGAGGAGAAGAGGAGGAGGAGGAGGAAAGAAAGAAAAGAAAAGCATCTGGGACAGGATAAGAAATGAGGCAGCACCTCACCCCCCATCACAATCACATGGTCAGGCAGAGCCATTGCAGCAAATTACAAATGGAAGCTAAGGATCTAGAAATGGATTCCCTTAAAACATCCATGCTTGCGTATTCCTTGGAGAGTCTTCATGCAGTCCTGGGAGTACTTTATCCCCAGTTTAAAGATTTCTATTTTAAATAACTAGGACTAGTTCGAGTCCAGCCCCAGATGGTCTTCTCCTGCCTAGTTCTCCATTCTCCCTCTGGGACCTAGTCCACACTGCTGGCTTGCTTCTCATGGATGGCTAAGTAACTCCGAACTTAACTTCTCTCCACCTCAGATCTGTATCTCTTCATTTTTCTAATGAGAGTTTGTACACTTTCTCATAAGTACACACTTAAAAGAATTTTTTATGAAAAACATTCAACCCTATAAATTAAATTGAGAACAAAGTAGCTAATACTTTTCAATCATTTTATATACACCATGACATACATGAAAACACAGGATAAAGCATATATGTTACACATGGGACTCAATGTAAATGCCTTTAACTCACAGGTGAAGAAGCTAAGACTCAGAGATGTGAGATGAACGAACATTCAGCTGCATTCCAGGAAATGTGAGGGAAAACAAAGATTCCTTCTTTGCCTTGCCTCTCCTGGATGGACATTTATTAAACAAAATGCAACAACAGGAGCCAAACTAATGTTCAGGTAATTGACACAGAGGATATTTTTCACTTAATTGTAATAAAACTCAAATAGATTTATAATCCAAGTAAAAGTACTGTATTTCTTTTCCTTGTGGAAATATGAGAACATTAAAATTAGTTGGCCAGAAAATCAATCAATCAACCCATAGTACCTAAGAGCCAGAACACTTTAACAACTATCAATGATTTAAGTATTGTTCAGCCAGAAACAGGAGGTTGGATGTGTAACTTCCCTGGCTTTCC
>PVHX01018176.1:0-15047 GCA_004024805.1 Geosciurus inauris
GCTGGATCACATGGTAGTGCTAATTCTAACTTTTGAGGAATCTCTACACTACTTTCTGTAATGGCTAGGCTAATCAACATTCCCACTAACTGTGTATCAGATTTCCTCTTTCTCCTCATCCTTGCAATCATTTGTACCTTTTTTTTATTCTTTGTTTTGATTTGGGGGAGGTGTCCCCAGAGCCTTATGCATACTAGGCAGGCACTCTACCATTGAGCTATACGCTCAGTCCTTTTTATTTTGAGACAGGGTTTCACTAAGTTGCTGAGACTGGCCTCAAACTTGCAATCCTCCTGCCTCAGCCTCCCGAGCTACTAAGATTACAAACATGCACCACTACATCCAGCTTCATTTGTTTATTTTTAAATGGGATTATTTGTTTGTTTGCTGTTGAATTGAGTTTCTTATTTATTCTGGATATTAACCTTTTGTTAGATGAACAGTTTTCAAGTATTTTCTCCCATTCTGTAGGTTGTCTCTTCCTTTTGTTGTTTATTTTGCCATGTAGAAACTGTCTAGTTTGATGTAATTCTTTTTGTCAGTTTTGGCTTGCCTATACTTTTAATTTTTTTTAGTTGTAGATGGACACAATGTCTTTATTTTATTGCTTTGTATGTGGTGCTGAGGATCGAACACAGGGCCTCACGCATGCGAGACAAGCGCTCTACCACTGAGCTACAATCCCAGCCCCTTGCCTATACTTTTGAAGAAATGAAACCAGTATGTTGAAAAAACATCTGCACTTGCATGTTGACTGCAGCCTTCTTCACATGGGGCAAGACATGGAATAGACCTAGCTATCCATCAGTGGATGAATAAAGAAAATGTGGTATATATCTACAATGGAATTTTATTTATTTATTTATTTATTTATTTATTTATTTTAGTACTGGGGATTGAACTCAAGGGTACTTGATCACTGAGCCACATCCCCAGCCCTATTTTGTGTTTTATGTAGAGACAGGGCCTCACTGAGTTGCCTAGTGCCTTGCCATTGCTGAGGCTTGCTTTGAACTCGCGATTCTCCTGTCTTAGCTTCCATAAGTGCTGGGATTACAGGCTTGAGCCACGGCACCCAGCTTGGAATATTATTTAGCCAGAATAAAAGGAATAAAATTCTGTCATTTGCAACAATGTGGATGGAACTGGAAGATATTATGGCAAGTGGAATAAATTAGGCACAGAAAGATAAATGGATGTGGAAGCTAAAGTTGATGTCAGAGAAGCAGAGAATAAGAAAGTGGCCACCAGAGCCTGGGAAAGGTGTGAGGGAGAGGGATATGGAGAGGACATTTAAAGGCCAGGGATACATTTAGACAGGAGGGATAACATCTAATGTTCTGTAGTACTGTAGAATAACTATGGTTGGTGATTGTTTATTTTAAAACAGTAGAGTTTTGAATGTTCTCAGCACAAAGAAATGACAAATGTCTGAGATGATGAATATAACAGTTGCCATGATCTAATCGTTACACTCACATACATGTATTGGAATGTCACACTGTACCCTATAAATACATATAATTACTATATGCCAGCTGAAAATAAAAAGGGGTATGGGCTGGGAATGTAGTTTAGTGGTAGAGGACTTGCCTAGCAAGTGTGAGGCCCTGGGTTTAATAGACACACACAAATTGAAAGTATGTTTAAAAAAGAGTTGTTTTAAGAATTTTATTGATGCTGGGCACGGTGGTACACAGCTGTAATCCCGGTGATTTGAGAGGCAGATGCAGGAGGATGGCAAGTTCAAGGCCAGCACTCAGAAACTTAGCAAGGCCCTAAGCAATTTAGTGAGACCTTTTCTGAAAATAAAAAATAAAAAGGACTAGGGATTTAACTCAGTGTTTAAGCACCCCCAAGTTCAATCTCTTGCACCAAAAAAAAAAAAGTATTGACAGTTTCAGTTTTTATAGCTTCTTTGTTACAAAATTTCTCTAAATTGAATTTCAAAAAAAAAAAACAAAACAACTACTACTAAGATTCAAAAAAGTTAAACTACTTTATTAGCATTACAGCCAATAGAACACAAACTATATGAAATATTGATTATAACAATAGTGACTTTCCTGAAATGGAACAAGACATTAATTTTATGAATAAATATGTAACACATGAATTGTGTATATCTTTATTATACATTCAAACAGAACCCCTAGAAGCATGCAATGAGGTTTAGTCATCTCTTCTTAGCTTTATGCACTTAGTCATATAGAAGGCATAAATTTGATTTTCCCCTCATTTTATTGCTATGAAGCTATATTTGCCAAGCTACAAGGAAGAAACAAAGTGTATTTAAATACTGGACATTTGATATGTAGACCTCCATTCACACTCTTTCCCAGGATCTGCCCATGTTAGGTTGGCCTCTTCTGTGACTCAAGGTTTCCAACATGGGAGACATCTGCACGTGATGAGTGTCTGATTTACAGTCTCCTTGGCAGGATGGCACCTAGTCCATCCAGTCTTCTAGGGTCATCAAACAAAGTTCTACGTACAATATCCAATGCATAGGAATCTTGCAGCGGATCATGATTTATTTTGTATCACATCTCATGAACCAGATGTGTTTAACAGTCTTAAGCCATCTGTGTTATCTGTGTTCTGTTTCTTGTTTTTTGTTTTTTGCAGTACTGGCAACTGAACCTAGGGGCACTCTACAACTAGCCACATGCCAGCTTTTTTTACATTTTGTTTTGAAAGAAGGTGTTGCTAAGTTGCCCAGGAGGCTGGCCTTGAACTTGAAATCCTCCTGTCTCAGCCTCCAGAGTCACTGGGATTACTGGTGTACACCACCATGCTGACACCATCTGTTTTACACTTAAGAAGGCATTCACCACCCATGTCCTAAATTTTTAAATGAAGATATTCATTTGGTCAAACACAGCGGGAACTAGTTTCTCCTATGTGTTCATTGTGTGTTTTCTTCCCTTAGAATATCCTAAATCATACTCATTCCTTTAGAACACTATTGCTTTTGTAATATGACCCTGTGTTGGATTAAAACTCCAACTCTGCTGGTAAGAAAGTCTGAAACTGAGATAGGGATTTAGGATAGAGAAAAATATGGTGAATCTTAAAAGAAATGTCCATGAGCCATCGAGATTGAGAAAGCACAGTTGTAAATCTTGAGCAACGTGCCCTTGGCCCATGCCCTTGTAAAAATGAGGGAGACAAGTGCAGGGGAAAATGGTGTGGAATTGTGCGCCTCCACCATCAGTCTGGCCCCTGACACAGCCTTTCTATAAATATTGGACCCCCAGCCCAAGGCAGGGCCTCTCTCAAGACAGCCTGCATTCTCCCTTGAATGTGTATCTACTTTCTAAATAAACCTCTATCTATGCCTTTGTCTGGCTTATGCTGAAATTCTTTTCTGTCATGTATGCCAAGAACCCTGCTGGTCCTGAGTTGGATTTCCTCCTCTCTGGGAACTCTTCGGCTTCTTCTCTGGAGATGTTGCTTCTCCTCTGACAATTACCTCTCACAGCTGGGGGTGCTCACATGTTGTATCTTCTTCCCCAGGTTTGCCTGTGTAAAGCTCTGTGTCACCTGGTATGTAAGATTCAGTGTGCATGACAGAGGCTTAGCCCTGCAGGGTGTCACTGTGCAGGTCACCAAGCAGGGTGGGGTGACATGCAACTCCACACTCCCTACAGGGCTGGAGATTCCATGTCATCTGCTCTTTTAGCCCTTCTCCCAGCCCACCCCTAGGAGACACCCTTTTCTAATTCATCCACCTAGGGGTGCACCTTTTCTAATTCATGTTGTTAATTAGTAGTTAATAAAGGACAATGACGTGTGAACCAATAATACAGAAGGGTCACAGGATGTCTTTGAATTGCCTGTAATGAATAATCAAGTAACGTATAGAAACACAGGTGTACTAACCCTGAGAATGAACAGATGGAAACAAAGGGAGTCAATGAAGAAATAAGTTAAGAAAGAAAAATCAATAGGACTAACTCTCGGCAGGGTCTACTGAAGTCAATGTGAAGTTAGGATTTGTGGCCGTAGGTTTCTCAATATACTTTGAAAGGGAAATTCATTAATAGTGCAGGTGTACTAAGATGAAGTCTTGCTGGTCACTGAGCACCTGCATTCACAGAGGACTGACTACAGGATGAAGCTCCCACGCCATGGGATGGTTGCCCTGACAGTTATAGAGAGGACCATCCAGGGTCAAAAACTGCCCTGTCCGATGTACAGGAGGAGGTCAACATCGGATTGGTGAAGGCTACAGAGGATGGACTCCAGTTCTCCTGGCAAACATCAAACAGCGATGACCTTAGAAGCAGGCATTGTTCCCTTTGTCATTTTCTGCTTGAGATGACCTATTCTCGCTCTTTTGAGAGTGCTCTCTGCTTGAGCCTTACTGTATTTTCACTCATAATGAAATTCCTTGCATTGCTTTTGGTGTCTAAATTTAAATTTTCTTTCGTCAGAACACAAAAAAAAGCCCCCAAGGTTTGGAGCTTCAGCTCCCCACTCTCCTGTGACAGCATGACAGAATGTGTATAGGCTGGAGAGAGAGACTCACTTGCATGGAGTCTCTTTCCTGTCTGCTTTTTCTCCCTGCTCTACAAATCAGGGATCAAGGACAGGCAGTTAACCTAGAGGAAGTGAAACAAGAGTGTAAGATAATAGGTCCCAAGCTGTTTATATTGCATATGAGCATATCTGCTACCTGAGTGCTCTGCCCTTAAAAACCTGTGCTTGCATAAGAAAGAGACACCAGACAGTACAACCCCTGAGTGAATTATACTTGAGTTCTCCTGCCCAGTAGCCAACTCAGAGACCAATATTCAAACTGGCTGGACACTCCTGGCGACTCCCTGCTGGCCCACCAGCTCCAGCAAAAGGCTGCGGAGAAGGCCCCTCAGGTCCTTGCAGTGTGGGGCAGTTCTCGTAGCTCTGGCTGCACCTCCTGGCCTGCTGCTTCCCTGGCCTCTTCTCAACAGTGCTGATTTTGCCTCTGCTCCACACCCACAAGGGACATTTGATGATGCCTGGAGACAATTTTGGTTATCACAATCTAGGGAAGGGATGCCACCAGCATCAGATGGGTGGAGTCCAGTGACACGGCTAACTTTTCCATGATGCACAGGACAGACCCACACAACACATCATCTGGTACCACCTGTCAGAGTCAAGGCTGAGGAACCCTGGGGCACACACATTTCATTCAGATCCCTTTACTTGGATCTGGTTCTTACTCTCTGACTGACCCTTAAGTGCGTCACCACCCTTGGCCCCAAGCCCTCTCACTCTGAACACAGATATCATGTTCCTTTTTGTTCCACTTCCTGAAGCCCTTACCTCCCCAGGTTCCCTGCCGTGGCTTCAGGCCTGTGGCTCTTCCTACCACTTCCCACCTTGAAAAGCCAACAAAGTCCCCACGGACAAGTTTAGCAAATGCTAATAATCCTTGTTTTTCTGAATAGTGAGATTTTAGATTTTTAGTTCTATTTTGTGAAGTTAAGATAGTTATCAGAGAGAAAATAAGAGTCCCATACTAACCCTTGGCTCTCGGGGCTGGCTCTTTCACAAAGTATTAACGTGCTTCTAGCACTGTTAGCTCGTGTTGTCCTAATTTTGTTTGAGTTGTCATTTATCTCCTTTCTGGAGTTTTCTTTTATATCAGCCTTCTCTACCTATTTCTACTGCTTGCCTCACAAAGAAAACTCAAAATCAGGACAACACTCGTGAACAGTGCCAGAAGCACGTTGCTTGCCTCATATCATAAGCCTAACTGCAGAATTTGTAGCACCTTAACGTCTCAACACCATCTGCACTTCTTTAAACAATAGATTTCCACCCCCAAGATATTTACTTGCCCAGAACATACACATATGTTACGCTTTCATGGCTGGGGGGACTTTGCATATATGAAGAGATGGGGTGATTATCCTGGATTATCAGGTTAGGCCCAAAATCATCTTTTTTTTTTTTTTTTTAGTACTGAGGATTGAACTCGGGGTGCTTAACTACTGAGCCACATCCCCAACCCTTATTATTACTATTACTATTTTTATTTTGAGACAGGGTCTCACTGAGTTGCTTAGAACCTGGCCAAGTTGCTAAGGCTTTGAACTTATGATCCTCCTGCCTCAGCCTCCCAAGCTGCTGGGAGTGCAGGTGTGTGCTGCTGCACCAGGTCATCTGAGTTCTTAAAAGAGGAGAATCTTTTTTTTTTTTTTTTTTTTTTGGTACCAAAGATTGAACTCAGGGGCACATCCCCAGCCCTATTTTGTGTTTTATGTAGAGACAGGGTCTCACTGAGTTGCTTAGCGCCTCGCCGTTTCTGAGGCTGGCTTTGAACTCTTGGTTCTCCTGTCTCAGCCTCCCAAAGTGCAGGATTACAGGTGTGCGCCACTGCACCCGGTTGAGGAGAACCTTTTCGAGCTGCAATCAGAGGTAGACATGATAATGGGGGAATGATCAGAAGTAATGTTGCTGGCTTTGAAGATGGAGGGGGGAGGCTTTATTCATCAGTCTTTCATTGCTATAATAAAATACCTGAGACGGATGAACATAAAGTAAGAGGTCTAATTAGGTCACAGTTTTGAAGTCTGAAAGTCAAAATAACACGGTCCCATGGCCAATGGCACACATGTAGGAGGAAGCATCATACCTTGAACCAGGAAGTAGAGACTGAGGAACCAGGCTTGCTCCTTTTATAACTACCCTCTTGTGAGAACCACTGAGATGTCACATAAGAAATACCTTAATCCTTTTTGAGGATGTGCCCCCAAAGGCCAAGAACTTCCCATTAGAACTCATAAAGTTTCTGCCACTTTCCAATACCACCGCCCTAGAGATTAAGCCTTTAACACATGGGTCCTTGGGGAACACTCAGTCCCACCCAAACCATGGCAAAGGCCATAAGCCAAAGAATGTAAGCAGCCTTTAGAAGCTGGAAAGGGCAAGGAGTCCCCTTTCTCTCTCAGGAAAGGAACATGGCCTTGTAGACACCTTGGTTTGAGGTCAGTGAAACCTGTTAGACTCTGACCTCCCAAACTACAAGATGATAATAATTATTGTTTTCTAAGCCTCCAAATTTGTGGCAATAGAAAACTAATGCAGCTGAGCATGGTGGCTCACACCTGTAATCCCAGCAACTAGGGAGGCTGAGGCAGGAGGATTGCAGGTTCAAAGCCAGTCTTAGCAATTTAATGAGGCTGTAAGCAACCTAGAGAGACACTGTCTCAAAATAATAAATAAAAAGGGCTGGGTGTGTGGCTGTGATTAAGTGGCCCTGGGTTCAATCCCTGGCACCAAAAAATAAATAAATAAATAGAAAATAAAGAAAATTAATGCAACCCCATATTTCCCATCCTTCATATTCACTAAAACTGTCATTGGCTTCTACAAGTCTTTTTTACCTTTAATTTTTTTTTCTTATTTCCTTTCTCTCCAGTTAGCAAAGATTTATTCAGACATGCCATCTTGATTTTTCTATGAGCTGTGAAGTTGCAGAATTTTAGTTTGTTGGGATACATCCTGGTGATTGCCTACAGATCTCATTTTGCAAATAAGAACAGGAGACTCCAGAGAAGCTGAGGGGCCTGTCAAGTTTGTACAGTTACCAGACAGAAGACAGGCACCACATCCAGCCCTGACTCACCAGCTGCTCTTATTTTCATTTCCTTCCCCTTATAAAAATAGGACTATGCCATTGATTTAAAAAGAACATATGTGGTTTTCCCCTTATATGGGAGCTCTGAAAACGTACTGATAGTTGACAATGTATATATCAAAGTTTCCTGGAATTGAGTTCAGGGAGATGCTCCAGAAAGCTTTTTAATAAGTTTCTGCGGTTGAATAAGTTTATATATGTGTGTGTGTGTGTGTATGAACTTCACAGTTCTATAGTTAAGAAACAAGTTCTAGGCCCGGTGAGGTGGTGCATGTCTATAATCCAGCAGCTCAGGAGGCTGAGGCAGGATGATTGCAAGTTCAAAACCAGCCTCAGCAACTTAGTGAGGCCTTAAGCAACTCAGCAAAACCCTGTCTCTAAATAAAATATAAAAAGGGCTGAGGATGGCTCAGTGGTTAAGCGCCCCTGGGTTCAATCCCTGGTACTAAAAAAAAAGAAACAAGTTCTAATCCAGAGTTTGCACTTTTCATGTAATACCTGCTGACATGCAGCAAGAAATATTACTTCAGACAGTCTCTCCAAGTCTTTTCTTTCCCTTTACTTCTGTGGTTGCTTCAGCACTGTAGGTGGACTTGGTCTGAGCATGCCATTCAAGAGTTGAACAGGTGAACCTGCTAATTTATCACTCCTTCTCACTTTCTTCCTCATTAACCAAAGGTCTTGCTATGTTGCTCAGGCTGGCCTAGAACTCCTGGGCTCAAGCAATTCTCCTGCCTCAGCCTCCCAAGGAACTGGGACTGCAGGTGTGGACCATCATGCTCAGCTAATAACAGAAACCTATTTTATTTGAGTTGAGGAGTGCTGAGATAAAGCAACTTGATTTCTCAGGTTATCCTGAAACTAGATGTGGCTATGTGACATAGTTGTGGCAAAGGAAATGGGAACAGAAGTCCATAGAGAGTCTTCCAGAAAAGCTCATACACACATTTCCTCTTTGTCTTTCCTCTTAGGGAGCAGAGGGAAAACCTGGATGTGCAGCAGTCATCTTGTGACCATGAGGCCAAAAACCATTTGCCAAAATTGGCAGCCTGGGTCTCTGATGATATGGAGTTGTCTCACCAGTCTTGGACAGCTTTTGAGAATGTGAGAAAAATTAACTGCTTTGTGATTAATCTACTATATGCATGTTTCTGTTCCATGCAGCCAAACATCTTTCCAATCAAAATAATGTTTCAATATTTATTTGCAAGTGTCATATAATTTTGCTTGATAGAGTCATCTTGGCTTTCTTTATGAAAGATAATTACTGGGCAGGGTATAAGGAGTTTACGAAATAGGCCAAAATCTGCATTATATCATTCAAGTCAGTGGTTCTCAAAGTGTGGTCCCCAGACCAGCAGCTTCAGCTCCACGTGAGAGTGTGTTACAAATGCACATTCTCAGGCCCTATTCCAGACCTACTGAATCTGGACTCTGGGGCTGGAGCTCAGCAATCTGCATTTTAGCACATCCTCCTGACAATCCTTATATGCATGTGCTCATCAATTTTCAAAGGGGTTACATCCCCATAAACTTGTAAGTTAAAAACATCATAAGTTGAAAATGCATTTATTGCCCTTAACCTACTAAATAGCACAGCTTAGCAACACAGTCCTCTGTACAGTGCCAGTTGCTTGCCTATGTGATGACATGGCTAATTACCAGCCCAGTTTTGCAAGAGTATCATTATATCTATATATCATATTTTCCTTTACTTGGAAAAAGATCAAAATCTAAAATTCAAAGTATATTTTCTACTGAATGCGTATCACTTTTGCATCATCATAAAGTTGAAAAAGTCGAATTACGATAGGTCAGGAGCCTCTGTACCCTAAAATTTCAGAACCACGGACCTCAGTTACCCAGCTCAATCTTCATGAATTTAAACTGAAGGAAGTGAAACACTTCAAATAAAATGGTTGAGTTTGAAGAGCAGAGCCCGTGCCCACAGCTAACAAAGCACAAGTTCTCTGGGAGGAGGTGTCTCACCACACCTTCACAATTCAAACTGAAATAGAAGTAAAGATAATAACAACATTAAACTCTTAGAGAGTGCGCTGGTCATGGTCTGTGGCAGGTACCGAGGAGCCAAGGCTATAATTTTCATAGGAAGATTTTAGTTTACCTTGTCTGAGTGAATTACATATTCTTTCCTTGCTTCCAACTCTGGTCACTGGGCAACTAGATCAGTATGTATACAGGATTTGTATAAATCTCAGCAGTTTAAATATCTGTATCTGCATATGAGAGCAGGAGTGGGGTGAGGGTGTGATTAGAAGCGAGAGTGTGATTAGTGTGAGAGCCTGGTGGTGTAGCTCAGTGGTAGAGCACTTGCCTAGTACCCACAGGTCCTGGGTCCACCCTCAGTAGTGCTAAGAAAAAGAAAAGAAATGATCAGTGTTTTTGGAAATATTACAAGTATGCTTCAGGGTATAAGATGACATCACTTCCAACGTGAGAGCTCCCAATCCAATCTTCTTCATCCCCAGGTGACTACTCTTCCTGTCTACTAAACACCCTGAAATAACTTTTTTTTTTTTTTTGGTACCAGGGATTGAACTCAGGGGCACTCAGCCACTGAGCCACATCCCCAGCCCTATTTTGTATTTTATGTAGAGACAGGGTCTCACTGAGTTGCTTAGCACCTCGCTATTGCAGAGGCTGGATTTGAACTCATGATCCTCCTGTCTCAGCCTCCTGAACTGCTGGGATACAGGCATGTGCCACTCACCTGGCTTGTTAACTTTAATTCTCACGAGAGCCACATCAGGCCAGTATGTAGTGGATGTTTGGCACTCTTGGAAAGCTATCCTCCTTCCCTATTCTGTATGTGCGGTGAAACCTTTGTAGCACATAGATGAGCGCCAGGCATTGGGCAGCAGCTGTCTGCCAATAATTCCTAGTGTCTAGATAAGGTGACCTGGATACAAGCTTCCCAACTGGCTCAGTCCTGATGACATTTCTTGCTTGCTCCCTGGCCTCCTGTGGCTTCTATACATCTCACACACCTGGAGATAGCCCTCTTCTCAATTGTGCCAACTGCCCAAAATTCTTTTTCTTTTCTTTCTTTCTTTTTCTTTTTTTTTTTTTTTGCATAAGCAAGCCAGAGTCATTTTCGGTAGCTTGCCACTAAGAAGCCTGACTAACCTAATACTATTACTGTCTTTTTCAGATGAAGAAACTGAGACTTGTGAGGCACCCACCCTCGAGGATGGCCCCAGTGACCCTGACCACTAAGGTATTCATGCCCTCACATAGTCCCTGCCAAGTTGAATTAGGACTGGTCTGTGTTAAGTAACCCAAAGGTGATACAGCACGTGACTTTGAGCCTAGAACATTGAGGACCTTGCAGCTTCTGTCTTGCTCTTTTAGACTCCTTACTCTGGGAAAAGCCAGTGTGGTGCTGTGAGGATATATTAACCATGTCTTTTATTTTTTCATTTAGTGCTAGGACACCAAAGGCCTTGCTGACCTTGGAGGGACTGCCTCTCCCTCCCACAGCTGGCTGATTCCTAGAAATATGAAGGGCTCTTCTGTGAGTGCACTTTTCAACAATTTATAGCCCACACTGCCAACCCCCTCCTTATCGCCAATCTCCTCCTTATCAGTTTCTCAAACTCCAGGCCACCATCTACCTGCCCTAATCATCCCAGGGCCAGGCACTAGACAACTAGAACCCTCAGAGCCCAATGGAATTATTCAAACTAGCCATTCCTAAACCTGATTGCCCCGCCTTATTCATTTCTTCCCATAGAAAGCACTACAAAAGCTCTTACCCACAGTTCCTTCCTGCTCCCTCTGCCTCCTGACCCACTCTGGTGTTTCCCCATGTGGTCCTCATGCTGTGGCATGCTTCTTCCTCTTCTGGGAATCTGTGAGTGCAACAACTCCCCCCACCTCCCTCTGCAGGGTTTGGGATCAAATTTGCAGGGCCTCATTTGTGCTAGGCAAGTGCTCTGCCACTGAGCTACATCCCCCGCCAACAAACTACCTTTTCCTGGCTATCATTTCCTGAAGCATTGACATCATCGAAATTAAATAAGGACAAAACCTACATTTTAAAACACAGAAGCCGGGTGTGGTGGCTCAAGCCTGTAATCCCAGCACTTAGGGAGGCTGAGACAGGAGAATCGTGAGTTCAAAGCCAAACTCAGCAACGGTGAGGCGCTAAGCAACTCAGTGAGACCCTGTCTCTACATAAAAAACACAAAATAGGGCTGGGGAGTGCTCCTGAGTTCAATCCCCAGTACCAAAACAAAAAACAACAACAACAAAAAAACACAGAAAGTTCAAAGAACCTGTGATGCAGCCCTTGTGGAAAGGAGCTTGGGCTTCTCACTCCAGATGGTACCAGCTTGCAAGTTGTTCAAATGAGCCACCTCAGCAGTGGATCCACCTGCCTCTGTGTGGCCTTTGGATCCTGGCATCCCCACCTGATACCCATTTGCAGTCTCAGGAGAGAATCTGAGCCATAACGGCCCATTCAAGCCACCCTAAGTTTGTAACTACAGACACTGAGAGATAATACATACTTATTCTCCACAGTTGTCCCCCTTTATCTGTGGTTTGGCTTCCCAAGGTTTCAGTCACCCATAGGCAACCAGGGTCGGAAAATATTAAATGGAAAATTCAAGAAATAATTCATAAATTTGGGGGTTGGGGTTATAGCTCAGCGGTAGAGCGCTTGCCTAGCATGTCTGAGGCACTAGGTACTATTCTCAGCAACACATTTAATAAAATAAACGTCCATCAACAACTTTAAAAAAAATTTTAAAAAAAGAAATCAAATTTTAAGTAACTTTTATTACAGTATATCAGTATAACTGTTCTACTCCATTGTTGTTAATTTCTTGCCATGTGTACTTTATAAATCAAACTTTTTTGTAAGTATGTATGTATAGGAAGAATTACAGTATTAACAGGATTTGGTACTATTCTTGGTTTCGGGCCTCCACTGATATCTTAGGATATATTCCCCCCCACCGTAAAGGAAACTACTGTATTTTAAACCACTAAATTTTAAAGTAATTTGTTCCTCAGCAGCAACTTCTAAGCAGAGGAACTGAGATTTGATACCAGGTCTATGCAATTCTTATGGGATTTCCTTGCTGCCCCTGTAGTGTGCTAGCATGAAATAAACTAAGACTTGAAGAGGGGGCTGGAGGTGTGGCTCAGTGGTAGAGTGCTTACCTAGCAAGTGTGAGGCACTTGGTTCGATTCTCAGCACCGTGGTAACTCTTAGCTTAAGAAACTCCATTTTGTCTGGGCTGTCAGCCACCTTAACTTTAGCCCACATACTGGGAGGGCCCTAACATCAACATACTTTATTTTTGCAAAGAGTTGCGGTCATCTTGACCTAAGTTTCAGTTAGAAAAATAACTCCAGTAAGAAAAATAACTTCGGATGGAACACAGGGTGGGCTTAGCTAACTGCAATTTCTGCTTCTGTGCTATTGGCTTGCTTGCATTGGCTAAAAGAGAAAACATCATAGTGCCTGACTCACAGTTTTCTTTTGCTATATAATCTGTAACCTAAACCAAGTTGGGGGCTGCAATTTTGAATTGGCTTTGAATTGGCTTTGCAGTCCGCTGGCTGAAAAATAAACCTTTAACGAATGAATCTATGAGTTCATTGATTCTTGCTGATCAGGTATAACAACACCACATATAAATAAATGAATAAAATAAAGTCCATCAACATCTAAAAAAATATTTAAAAAAAAGACTTGAAGGATATAAAAAAATATAATCTCAGTTAACAAAAATTCGAGAGGTAGACCCAGCATAGTGGTACATACCTGTAATCCCAGTGACTCCAGAGGCTGAGGCAGGAGGATCCCAAGTTTGTAGATCAGTTGGGCAACTTCAAAAGATCCTGTCTCAAAATAAAAATAAAAAGGGCTTATGGATACAGCTCACTGGTAAAGCACTCCTGTGTTCAATCCCCAGCACCAAACTAAAATAAAATTTTTAAAAAAATTGAGGATATAGCTTAGTGGTAGAGCTGGGTTCAATCACCAGTACTGAAAAAGAAAAAAAGAAAAAGAAAAAGAAAAGCATTGGAGAGGTAGAAGGTTTCCAGGGCTGACTGATTAAGAAGTTCATCTCTGTCACTCAGGATCCAGGTGATTTCATTTCTCTGCTCAACAGAGCTCACTTAGCCTGGCAGCTTACAGTTCTCATTTTCAAAAGGTGGTGGCATTCCAGTGGTCGCACAAGGATGTGGCTATATATGTATTCCCAGAAGCCTCTCAACTGGCTCCCCCTCATTGGCTGAATTACAGCCCATGGCCATGCATACACCAATCACTGAGTGGGATGGGAGGATGGGAGTGCAGTGATTGGTTTAGACCCACCTGGTTCTTCCTGATGCTTCTCTTAGTCACCTGGGGCAGGAATCCGGGAACCTTTATAAACAAAATCTAGTTTCTGGTCTTGAGGAAAATGTGTGCAGAAGGATCAGGGTGGAGGTGAAAGATGTAGGTACATTATCTTCTCTGTGAGCCATGGAGCCAGTTGTCCTAGTAAGAAGGAAAATAAAGAGGAAAGGAATCATGAAGACATTTACCATCTCTGATTGTATGGCAGTGGGCAACAAAATAGAAAAGGTGTAGGGAAGAGTAGAAGAGTCCGGGGCAGGTGTGCCAAGGCCAGCTGAAGGGCCTTGGGCTCTTCCCAAAGAACAAAGATTCTGAAAGAACCCTTCTCTAGAACCACTGTTCATACACCTCCTTCTCCCTCCTGAGCATGGGTTATGTAAGAGCCGCCGGCGTATCTGACTGCTCTTCTGCTTTACCAGTTTGGGTCAAAATATATGACCCAGCTGCTTCCAAAACCCTCCCAACCAGGAGACCAGAGAGGGCTGTAAACGAATCAGCTGGTGGTTGCTGACTGGCGTTCTGCTGCATTCCCCAGGGTGGGAAGCTGTAGGAGGTGTTTATAACCTCCTTCTGGCTTTGGATGAGGGAGGACTATTTGTTAAATGGTAGTTGGTGTTACCAAAACCACATGGCCTCCCTTAATCAGAACTTCATTTTGTAGATATGGTAAATGAAGTTCATACTGAAGTGACTTGGCCAAGGTCACAAAGGCAAAACGACACTAAAACCAAGCCTTTGGGCTCTTGCTTCAATGCTCTTTTTTATTACATTTATTTTTAATGGCACCTAATTAGACTTTCAGGGTCCCCTCTTAACACTTTTTATCTGCATAATTAACAATAATTGATTGTATTTTTCAAAGTAACTAGAAGAGAGGATTTTTAAAAAATTCCTGACACTAAGAAATGATGTCAGAGGTGATAAATATGCTAGTTACCCTGATTTGACCATTGCACAATGTATTCATGTGTTGAAATATCACACAGTACCCCATGAATATATACAATTAATATGTGTCGATTAAAAAAAAACAAG
>PVHX01018176.1:26613-38113 GCA_004024805.1 Geosciurus inauris
TTTGGTACTGGGGATTGAACTCAGGGGCACTCGACCACTGAGCCACATCCCCAGCCCTATTTTGTGTTTTATGTAGAGACAGGGTCTCACTGAGTTGCTTAGTGCCTCGCCCTTGCTGAGGCTGGCTTTGAACTCACGATTCTCCTGTCTCAGCCTCCCTAAGTGCTGGGATTACAGGCTTGAGCCACCGCGCCCGGCTGCGAGACCCCTATCTCTAAACAAAACAAAAAAAGAGGAATTGATGCCATTCTTGGGACTGAGTTTATTATTGCAAGAACAGGTTGTTATAGATGTAGCCACCCCTTGTGTTTTGTCTCTTCTGCATGTGCCCAATTGTCCTTTTGCTTTTACACAATATTCTGACATAGCATGAGGCTCTGGCCAAGTATAGCTGACCAGTCTTGGACTTCCAGTCTCCCAGAACCATGAGCTAAATAATCTTCTTTCCTTCAGAAATTACACAGTCTTGGGTATTTCATTTTAGCAATAGGAATTGGACTAAGACAAATCACTATCCCTTCAGTAGCTTCCACTTATGTTAGGGAACATTCAAACCCTGAGCATTATCTGTGCCTGACAAATGCCTTTTCCTTCCGCTGATCACCCATAGCTCTTCTGCTCATCCCGCATGCTCCACCCACAATGGCTTCCTTCTATCCCTCAAATTTTCAGGGGCTAACTGGGCATGGTGGCGCACACCTGTAACCCCAGTGGCTCTGGAGGTTGAGGCAGGAAGATCACAAGTTCAAAGCCAGCCTCAGCAATTTAGCAAGGCCCTAAGCAACTTAGCAAGATCCTGTCTCAAAAAGATAAAAATGGTTAGGGATGTGGCTCAGTGGGTAAATGCTCCTGGTTTCAAGCTCTGGTACAAAAAAAAAAAAGATCCCAGGAGCTTTGGAATCAGTGTATTTCTTCTAGGAACGCTCTTCGCTGCTTCCTTCTTGCTAGGGGCTCAGCCAAATGTTAACTCCTAAGAAACCTTCCCAGTCCCATCAGTAAAGCAGCCTCTTCTTTAAGCCATTTGCCATCTCATTTCTCTCTTCACAGCTCATGTTACATGAAATTTTACTCTTTTGTTGTTGTTGTTCCTGGAATGTAAGTTCATTAAGGCCAAGGATCTTATATTATTATATGTCCTTAGGACTTAGAACAACACATAGTAAGTACTCAATAAATAGTCATATACCAATAGACTTGATTATTTTTCTGTCTAAAGTTTGGGGACCCATTCTGTTCATATGTAAATGCCCCAGCTAGAATGTAAAATAAATGGAGTAAATCTTTTGCCTGCGTTTTCATGCTTAACAGATATCAGAAGACCTCATGTTCCTTAGGCTTCCTACATTAGAAACACTTCCCCATTAAAGAGCTGAAAGAAAAACATAAACATAACAGATGGAAATTTCTTTCTTACATAAATGCTTCTAATTTTAGAACAATAATGAGGTAGGTTAAGGATTCAAAAGAAGCCTAAGACCTCCTCTAACTGACCTCTGTCAATATCACTCACTTGAATTCACCTTTCTTTATGGGGTCTCCACTCTGTATCAGGCACTGTGCTGGGTCCTAGGCAATGGGATATGCAGAGGACACAGCCTCTAACCTTGATTTTACATTCTGCCTAGAGAGACAAGCACGTAAATCAATAACATCAGTATAATGTGGAACATGCTGTGAAAGAACTAGACAGGGGCCCAGGAGAGGCTGTTGGTCTAGCCAGGGCCACAGGGGACATTTTCTCAAGGACACCTTATGTCTGCCTGCTCTCACAATAGGATGATCGCATTCCCAGTGTTGTGTTTTATATAGTATCTATAAACCACTTACCTGCTTTTCATTCTTTTAAAACAAAAAGAATGGACTGGTTTTTAATATTGCCAAAGGCTTTAGCTGTATTTCTAAATATGATATGCTGCCTATATCATATAGACTGGTGACTTATAAACAACAGAAATTCATTTCTCACAGTTCTGGAGGTTCAGAAGTCGAAGGTCAGATACTAGCAGATTCCATGTCTGGTGAGGCCAGCTTTCTGGTTCATAGATGGACCTCTTCTTGCCATACTCTCATATGGCACAAGGGACAGGGAGCTCTCCGTGGCCTCTTTTATAAGGGCACTGATTCTATTCATGAGGACTCTGCCCTCATGACCTAATCACCCCCAAAGACTCCCCCAATACAGTAGTTGCCCTTATCCTCAGGGATACGTTCCAAGATCCCCAGTGAATGCTTGAAACTGAAGTCAATACCAAACTCTATATAGAAACACTGCAATACTGTGCTGGTGGACCTGAGAACCAAGATGGCTCCTCAGTGACCAGTGGGCAGAGAGCACATAGCATGAGTAAGCAGGCTGGAGTGGAATGGAGAGAGATTTCAACATGCTACTCGTAACAACCTGCAGTTTGAAACATGAATTACTTATTTTTGGAATTTTCCAGTTATGATTTTCAGACCATGAGCCAGACACAGTGGCTCATGCCTATAATCCCAGTGGCTTAGGAGGCTGAGGCAGGAGGATCACAAGTTCAAAGCCAGCCTTAGGGGGCTGGGGTTATGGCGCAGTGGTAGCGTGCTCGCCTAGCACGCAGGAGGCACTGGGTTCGATCCTCAGCACCACATAAAAATAAAATAAAGCTATTGTGTCCACCTACAACTAAAAAATAAATATTAAAAAAAAAAAAAGCCAGCCTTAGCAATTCAGCAAGGAGGCTCTAAGTAATTTAGTGAGACCCTGTCTCAAAATTAAAAAAATAAAAAAAGCTGAGGATGTGGCTAAGTGGTTAAGCGTGCCTGGGTTCAGTCCCCAGTACCAAAAACAAAACAAAACAAAAACAAAAAACCACTTTCAGATCATGGTTGTCTGCAGGTAACTGAAACTGAACAAAATGAAACCACTGGTAAGGGGGAACTGTTGTGGCATCACACTGAGAATTAGGATTCAACATGTGAATTTTGGTGGGACACAAACATTCAGTTTATAGCATTAAGAGTCTTTTTTGTCAGCCAGGGGCGGTGACTCAAGCCTGTAATCCTAGCACTTAGGGAGGCTAAGACAGGAGAATCGCGAGTTCAAAGCCAGCCTCAGCAATGGCAAGGCGCTAAGCAACTCAGTGAGACCCTGTCTCTACATAAAACACAAAATAGGGCTGGGGATGTGGCTCAGTGGTCGAGTGCCCCTGAGTTCAATCCCCAGTGCCAAAAAAAAAAAAAAAAAGAGTCTTTTTTGTCTTCTTGATAGTGTTCCATTTTCATTTAATATAATTAGATTTTCTGTCCAGAATATTTTCAGAAACTTTTTGACAGTTGATCACTAGAATTTTTTTTTTTTTTTTTTTTACCCTTTTCATCATTGAACTTTCTCAGCTGAGTCTTGAATTACCAGGAGTGTAGATGCTCCAGGTCAGCATATTTGGAAATGAAAGTGACCCTTTTAGGATTTCACTGAGCCAATAATGAATATATCAGTGAAAATGAGATTTTAATCATTATCCCAGACCAAGATATTTTTATTAGACCTATCCAAACTGTCACTCATCAGTATCGTTCCATTTCATATTTAATATAGAATATTTAATCATATTTCAATATGGCTAAATTATCTGCTTAGAAAAATCTTTAAACTTTCTGTACTTTCCAACTGCTGCTCATCTACTTTTAACTTCACGGTTATTTTCTCTCTTTTTTAAGCATTTAATTCTTGACCATCTGGCTTCCTGGTTACTCTCGTTTTCTGCACTGATTCTCCCTTCTCTAAAATTAGTGAAATTCTCTGGGTCAAATAAGAAGTGTAACTTGAGCCAGGTGCAGTGGTGCATACTTACTCTTTACTAAAGTTTTGTGAGAGAGATACTCACATTATCTCCATTTAGAGACTAAGCTTCCTGCACATGAACTTCTGGGGGACAAATTCAAACCATATCCAAACAATGGCACCTCACTTCTGCATTCTCCCTTTCAAACTCTTATTCTTGTGATCCTTTGGTAGAGCCCCTATACATTAAAAGTCTGACATCGGGCTGGGATTGGGGCTCAGTGGTGGAGTACTCCCCTAGCACGGGTGAGGCCCTGGGTTCAATCCTCAGCACCACATAAAAAAACATAATAAATAAAAATATTGTGTCCACCTACAACTAAAAAAAAATATTAAAAAAAAAGGTCTGGCATCGCCCAATTTGTGAATCGCTATCTGCTCAAATAAACTCTTTTAAAAAAAGAGGTTTTTTGATACCAGGTATTGAACCCAGGGCCACTTAAAAAGTGAGCCACATCCCCAACCCTTTTATATATTTTACTTAGAGAGAAGGTCTCCCTGAGTTGCTTAGGGCCTCACTAAGTTGCTGAGGCTGGCTTTGAACTCATGATCCTCCTGCTTTGGCCTCCTGATTACAGGTGTATGCCACCCCTCCCAGCTCTTTAAAATTCTAAAATGCCTAAGTTCATCTTTTAATAGAGGCAAATATTTTCCTACACCATATGCCAATCCACAGAAGATTGGACCTCCTGTCAACACCCTTGCCCTGAGGGCTGAAGCTGTGTCTGGCACCATCCTTCCAATGAACAGCAACTGCTCATGTCTTTCATTTTCCTTTTCCTCCTTGTCATTGATGATCAAAGCCCCATCCTTCTGTTTCACATGTTCTTTCTTTAGCCCTGTTGATGCTATTTGGCCACTTAGCAATACATGAGGACTTTGCATGTATCTCTCTTGTTTGATACAGTGTTTAATTCTTCAGGGTCTTATTTCCCTAATTCTAATTGGATGGTGGAGCTGGATGGAGATGGCCATTCCCATTGCTATAATATACTTCCTATAGTATCATTTTTAAAGATATTTAAAAAAAACAAACTTTAGAAATGCTTAATGTAAGCCGGGCGCGGTGGCTCACGCTTGTAATCCCAGCACTTAGGGAGGCTGAGACAGGAGGATCGTGAGTTCAAAGCCAGCCTCAGCAATGGCGAGGTGCTAAGCAACTCAGTGAGACTCTGTCTCTACATAAAAAAACACAAAATAGGGCTGGGGATGTGGCTCAGTGGTCGAGTGCCCCTGAGTTCAGTCCCTGGTGCCAAAAAAAAAAAAAAAAAAAAAAAAAAAAGAAATGCTTAATGTAAATATAGTAGTATTTACAGAAGACAACGGCTTCCACTTAAGTGTTTACTGTGCTCCAGGGAGAATCTCTGATCTATACAGTTCTTAACATGGGTAACTGGATTGCACTCAAAACCCCTAAGAAATTTATCCTGTCTCTCCCTGAATTTCCATGTGTTCATCTTTGTCTTGTTTTATATGGAGTCTTGCTGTGTCACCCACGCTGTCCCTGAACTGCTGTCCTCAAGCAACCCTTCAGCCTCAGCCTCCTGAGTAGCTGGAACTACAGGGGTGCCCCTGCTTCACCCGGCAAAATTTCTGTAGTCAGCTGCACTCTGTAGTCAACACTGGCAAGCTCAAAGTCTGATTTCGCTACTTACAAACCTCGGGTGTTGTACGAGAAGCTCAACCTTGTTATTAGTAGAATGTAAGCTTCCTGGGGACAGGTTCAGTATTTAAGAGCCTGTCAACTGACTGACAATACACAGACAAAGGAAAGATAAGACATTTCATCTAATTTTTTTTTTTTTTTTTTTGTACTGGGGATTGAACTCAGGCACTGGACCACTGAGCCACATCCCCAGCCCTATTTTGAGTTTTATGTAGAGACAGGGTCTCACTGAGTTGCTTAGCCCCTTGCCATTGTTGAGGCTGGCTTTGAACTCGTGATTCTCCTATCTCAGCCTCCTAAAGTGCTGGAATTACAGGTGTGTGCTCCCACACCAGGCTTCATCTAATTTTATGTGTGCAACACACTTATACATGGGATGCTCAGTGATGAGTAACTCAAGGAGTGGTGGGAATTTGGGTATTTACTTATCTACTTAGTTAAGTAGGAAGAAGAGAAGAAATGCAAAAGGCCTCTATGGGAAGAACAAATGGATTTCTTTAGGAAAGACAAATGGGATTCTGGAAGAACAAGTGGGAGATAAGAAAGTTTGTGATGTTTGTTTATGCAGGTATGAGCAATCTTTCCATCTTCTTCAAGGCTGTGAAACTACGTGGAGAGGGGATTTATGGTTTATAGCAAGTTTATTCATAACTGACAAGACTTAGATACTACCAAGATTTTTGTTTTTCAGTCCTGGTGATTGAACCCAGGGCTCACGCAGGCTAGACAAGTGCTATACCACTGAGCCATATCCCCAGCCCTTTCTATTGTATTTTGAAACAGGGTCTTGCTAAATTCCTCAAGCTGACCTTGAACTTGCGATTCTCCTTCTTCAGCCTCCCACAAAACTGGGATTCTAGGCACACTGTGAAATAATATAATATAACTCAAGCTAAAAAAAAAAATGCTATTGGGCCAGAGGTATAGATCAATGGTAGAGTACTTGCCTAGCATGTATTAGACCTGGCTTCAATTTCCAGCACCAAAAAAGAAAAGGAAAAAAGGAGGGAGCTATAAAACCATGAAGAGTCATAAAGAAACCTTAAATGAAGGTCACTTGGAAAGAAGGCAATCAACTTCAAATTCAAGAAAAGGCAAAACTATGGACATAGTTGAAAGATCAGTGTTTGCCAGGGGACAGGGTTGGGTGGTGTTATGGTTTAGATATGAGGTATCTCCCCAAAACTCCTGTGTTAATGCAGGAATATTCAGAGATACAATTAGATTATGAGGACTGAAGCCTAAGCAGTCCATGCTGGTTTAAATGTACTAACTGGGTGGTAACTGTAGGTAGGTGGGCATGGCTGGAGGAGGTAGGTCACTGGGGGCATCCCCTGGATGGGTGCATCTTCCCTGCAGCCCCCACCCCTACCTCTTCCTGGTCAACATGAAAGGAGAAACACTCCTCCACCATGCCCTTCTGCCATGATCTTCTGCCTCTCCTTGGGCCCAGAGCAATGGAGTTGGCCCACCATGTACTAAACCTCTGAAACTGTGAACCCAGACCAAATTTTCCACCTCCAAATTGTTCTTATCAGGTATTTTGGTCACAGCAATGAAATGCTGACAAACACAGGTGGAATGAAGAGGCAGAACAAGATGATTTTTAGGGTAGTGAAACTAATTAATATGATACTACAATGGTTGATATGTATCATTATACATTGGTCAAAATCCACAGAATGTACAACACCAACAACAAACCCTAGTGTGAACTATGAGCTTTGTGTGGTCAGTGCAGATGCGTCAACCAGGAAGAATGCACCACTCTGGCTGGGCGAGGTGGTGCAGGCCTGTAATCCCAACACTTTGGGGAAGCTGAGACAGGAGAATCATGAGTTCAAAGCCAGCCTCAGCAACAGTAAGGCATAAACAACTCAGTGAGACCCTGTCTCCACATAAAATACAAAAAATAGGGCTGAGTATGTGGGTTAGTGGTCGAGTGCCCCTGAGTTCAATCCCCAGTACCAAAAAAAAAAGGGTGCCCTGGGAAGGGTCTTATCAGTGGAAGGTTGGGACATGGTTACTAGGGAAGTGAAACTGCAGGAGAAAGTGATACAGGTGTCAGCAAGAGATAGTCACACAGCCAAATCTTCCTCTGGGGCTCTTCAAGTACAAGAAGATTGTGATCTGGCTGTTGGAGTACATTATGAAGAGCATGGTGCTTATGCAAATGTAGCTGGACATGTCCATGGTGAGTGGCCTCGGGAAACAACCATGGGTGATATTGACCCCTGTGTGGGTAGCAGGGCCAGCTGGGCCATGTGCTTGAATTAGTTGCCAACTGTAGTATCGCACAGGCCTTGAATAGCTTGTGGCCCCCCAGCACGTGATGCTGAAGTCCAGGGGAAACGGGGTCGTGTGAGATTCCAGGGTGGTGCTACTTTCTTTTTGCCATCTCCTACAAGGGCCTCTCCAATTGCCATTAGGTTGGAACTCCAGGCACAGAACCTAATGTCCTTCGAGAACTCCACCAAGACCTAGATGGACTTCTCCATTGGCCAGCATCCTACAGTCTGCATGGGTTTGGAAGGAAAAGTAGGAGCTTCATGGAAATGACAGGCAGACAGCCGGAGGAAAGCATGTTCTTACCTGTGTCCAGTGTGGGCCAGCACACAGTCTTATTAGTCAAGGACAAAACACAAAGCTGATGAAGACTCTGAGGGCCTCATTCCTTGCCCTAACACTTCCCTCAAAGAATAGGGAAGCAGTGACGCCTGAAGTTCCAGCAGGCCTCCTACCAGCTGCAAGCACTCTGTCATCTCCAGCCTTTTCTCTGTCAGAACAGAATTTTTTCTTCTTCTTTTTTTTTTTTTGGTACTGGAGATTGTACTGGGGCACTCGGCCACTGAGCCACACCCCCAGCCCTATTTTGAGTTTTATGTAGAGACAGGGTCTCACTGAGTTGCTTAGCGCCTCGCCCTTGCTAAGGCTAGCTTTGAACTCGCGATTCTCCTGTCTCAGCCTCCCTAAGTGCTGGGATTACAGGCTTGCGCCACCGCGCCCGGCTGAATTTTTTCTTCTTGTTCTTCGTACTTTCTGGATTCATCCTGAGACCTGAAGAATGAAATGGATCCTGCTAGTTATGGCTTTGCCTATCAAAAACACAGACTCCCTCCCTGTGAGTTTGGTGCCCACACTCTGAGAAATTAGAGCTCCATTAAGCCCTTCTGTAGTCACCTGCCATTCTTCCTGTCCCTAATCATCTCTAGGCAGACAAAAAGTATGAAATAGGACAGAAGAAAAAAATTTTTAAAAGGTAGAAAGTAGACAAAAGGAAGGACAAGGAAATTTAGAATCTAAAGTTCTGCATACCTTTCCAGGCCTGTCATTCTTCAAATTAGTTCTTCCTCCAAGCCTGTCACTCTCAAATTTCTGGGAAATCTGCAAATCTTAGTTAACATTAATTCACCCACTTATGAAAATTACCTTGCACACTGGTAATTAACCTATATAATAAATAGAATAAGCAAAGAGATTTGACATTTTAAGAAACCTATAATCTAGGGTACTCTTCCAACATTATTTACTGATCAGATAATCAAGATCACATCAGTCTAAGGATGCTGCCAACATCAAGACCACCACAAACCAGCTTGTGATCAGCAGCCTGATGTCATCTCCACATACCTTCCCATGGCAACCCCTCATCAATTTTCACTTAAAAAAAGAGCTTGGGGCTGGGATTGTAGCTCAGCGGTAGAGCACTTGCCTCACATGCGTGGGGCCCTGGGTTCGATCCTCAGCACCACATACAAAGTAATAAAATAAAGATATTGTGTCCATCTACAACTAAAAAAAAAATTAAAAAAAAAAGAGCTTAAGAACCCCAAAAGTTTGAAGTCGTCTGTCTCCTTTGAATGTGTCTCTGCTTTCCTAAATCTGTCTATTTCTAAGCAATGTGTCCTTAAATTCATTTCTGCGATGTTTGCCAAGAATCTCACTCATAATGAGGCACCATGGGAGGCTGAGGCAGGAGGATCACAAGTTCAAAGCCAGCCTCAGCAACTTAGTGAGGCCCTAAGCAACTTAGTGAGACCCTATCTCAAGATTAAAAATAAAAAGCGTTGGAAGCCGGGCGTGGTGGTGCAAGCCTGTAATCCCAGCACTTAGGGAGGCTGAGACAGGAGAATTGCGAGTTCAAAGCCAGCCTCAGCAATGGCGAGGTGCTAAGCAACTCAGTGAGACCCTGTCTCTACATAAAACACAAAAAATAGGGCTGGGGGTGTGGTTCAGTGGTTGAGGGCCCCTAAGTTCAATCTTCAGTACCAAAAAAAAAAAAAGCATTGGAGATGTTGCTCAGTGGTTGAGCAGCCTTGGGTTCAATCCCAAGTATCAAAAAATAAATGAATAAATATAATTAATTAAGCCGGGCACGGTGGTGCATGCCTGTAATCCCTGCACTTTGAGAGGCTGAGACAGGATAATCACAATTTCAAAGCCAGCCTCAGCAATGGCAAGGCGCTAAGCAACTCAGTGAGACCCTGTCTCCATATAAAACACAAAACAGGGATGGGGATGTGGCTCAGTGGTCAAGTGCCTCTGAATTCAATCTCCAGTACAAAAAAAAAAGAATAAATAAATAAAATTAATTAATTTTTTTAAAAAAAGCATTGGGGCTGGTAGAACACATGAATAAGGGTGTAGGTTCAATCTTCTGCACCACAGGGGGGGAAAAAAAGAAAGGAATGAACAAGTGAAGGGAAGAGATACTCACCTGGACTTAAACTATTAAGATACATAGAGAAATACAAAGTGAGCTGAAAAAAAGAAACTGGCTTCCAGACTGAAAGGATTATTTCTTTATGGAAATATCTACGTAAGTTAGGCAGGAAAGGAGTCAGAAAGTGAACTGTCATCTAAAGAAGTATCACCTTTATCTTCATTATTCAAAATAATGGGTAGTGTTGAACTTTAACTATAGGATGAATTTTTTAAATTCTCTGAGTAACCTGTGGAGGGGGTTGTTATGCCCCTTTGCTTAGAAGAAAATTCAAGCTGCAGGTAACTCAGTGGTCCCTACATCTCACATTCCTAATAATTATGATGTAGTACAGAGGTCAGCAAGAGTCAGAGAGCAAATATTTAGGTTTTGTGGGTTGGATGATCTTTGTTGAATCATCTTCTTCTGCTTTCTCTTCTTCCTTGATGCTGGCGATAGAACCCAGGGACTTGTGCATGACAAATAGGCACTCTACTACTGAGCTACACCCCTGGCCCCTGTTGAAACTTCTTAACTCTGCTGTTGGAGCAAGAAAGAAAACCATACACAACATGTAAATGAGAACTGCAGTAGTTTTCCAATAAAGCTTTATTTATGGGCACTGTAATTTGAATTTCATGTATTCTTTCAAGCATCATGAAATATCTTGATCTTTTTGGTATTACTGGGGATTGAACCCAGGGGTGCTCTACCACTGAACTACACCTCCAGCCTTTTTCTTTTTCTTTTGGTACTGGAGATTGAACTCAGGGGCACTCGAACACTGAGCCACATCCCCAGTCCTATTTTGTGTTTTATTTAGAGACAAGGTCTCACTGAGTTGCTTAGCTCCTCGCTATTGCTGAGGTTGGCTTTGAACTCATGATTCTCCTGTCTCAGCCTTCCAAAGTGCTGAAATTACAGGCGTGTGTGCCCAACTCCCAGCCCATTTTTTTTTATTTGAAACAGGATCTCACTAAATTGTTCAGGCTGAACTCCAACTTGTGATCCTCTTGCCTCCGCCTCCTGAGTTGCAGGATTATAAGCACGTACCACCCCGCCTGCCTGACAATATTTTGATTTTTCCCCAACCATTAAGAGATGTGAATATTTTTCTGCTGGGCATGGTGGCACATCCCTGTAATTCCAGTGACTCAGGAGAATGAGGCAGGAGGATGGGAAGTTCAAAGCCAGCCTCAGCAATTTAGCAAGGCTCTAAGCAATTTAATAATATCCTGTCTCACATAAAAAATAAAAGAGGTCTGAGGATGTGGCTCAATGGTTAAGTGCCCTGGGTTCAATCCCTAGTACCAAAAAA
>PVHX01018177.1:0-37821 GCA_004024805.1 Geosciurus inauris
GAGAGTGATTCCCACCCTCTTGGTGCCCTGAGGGAATTGCTCTGGGGACTCTGTCTCTGGGGACCTCTGCTTTCCAGCCCCCTCAGACAGAGGCCCTGGTGCAGCAGGCGGGCTGGGAGGGCCAACGTGGAGGGAAACATTGTTCCTCTGGCTACTTTATTTCTTTGGTTTGCGGCTGTTTGACAACAGCAGTAAAAACAGCTTATAAATTAGATGCTGGCTGTAAACTGCAGAAACGTCCTGTCTCCCCAGGCAGGTCAGGGCCCACCTTCCCCAGCAGCCGAGGCCCCAGTCCACAAGACCAGACATGGGGCAGGGCAGGAGAGGGAGTGCTGGCGTCTTTCATCCTGGTGCCATCTCCATCACAGGAGGGCCAGAGAGCTTCTGCTGGCTCCTCAGAGACTCTTCAAACAGAGAGATGTTTATGTCTTTTCAAGGCAGTTCAAATTACAAGCAGGGAACTGGAACTCAGGGAAAATAAACCAAGGGATCCAAGGAAGGGATTTTTTTTAAAGCTTGATTTAAATCAACCTCCATAAGACTTTCCATGAAGCCAGTGGGGAGGAAGTACTGGCAGCAGGCCAGTGTCCCTGGAGTCCAGTGTGACCTGACACAGTCCTTTACCTGCCCGGCTCAGTTTCCACTTTATATAGTGGCCTCTGGTTTGTTCAGGAGCCCGGTAGATCTAACGGAGAAAGGGACCTACAGAACTGAGGCCAGGGTCCTGGTGCTGCCTGCAGGTGCTGCCAGGTCAGGCCTGGTCTTCTGGCAGCCCTCACCTGCATCCTTGACCACAGAAGGTGGTTGGCCCAAGGCCTGTGTGACAAGCCTGTTCTAGCCCTTAGCAGGGACAATCTGGCCTCCTGCCACTTCACCTTCCCGCCCTAGACCCTACAGGAGCCTCATGCCTTGGGTCGGAGCCCATGGGGTCTCAGGCATCCACTTGGCAGTGCTAAATGCAGACTGGACGTGGAGGGCCCTTCCTCAGGACACATGCACCAGCTAGGGCGTACCTTCAGAGCTCAGCTCCTGCACATGGAGCACAGCTGCTTTGACTCAGCACCCCCAGTTCTGTTTGCTCTTCATTACATCCGCCCCCTGGTTCGGCTGTTAAGGCTCCCACAGCTGGGTTGTTCCTCTGCATTTGTTTATGTGTTTCTTTTGACTGTGTTAAGTCATTGTGTGTGTGCATCCTGCCCACACAAGAAGGCTTGGAGAGCAGGAACAACGGGAGCTCCTCTCCTACCGCCCCAGATTTGGGATTCTGCTCCAGGAGCAGTCCTGATCCCAAGGATCCCAAAAGGCAGGGAGCAGGCACACAGAACACTGAGGGGAAGGGTGCCTGCGCACACATGCGTGTGTGTGTGTGTGTGTGAGCATGCACGTGTGCCCGTACAAATACATGGACACTGAGGTGCAATACACAAGTCTGGTGGGGGCTGTTTGCTACCAGGCCTTTGATCTCCCTACTCATTCTCTTTTCCTGCAGGGCATGGCCTGACTGGGTCCAGAAGGCCTAAGAGGGGCAAATTCTGGGTTGCTCTAGATCAATGCCAGATCTGTTGTGTACCAGTGGGCTGCAAAACAACATTCCATCTTTCTGGGATAAAGATGACCATTTTATGATCCACTAGAAATTTCTAGGAGCTACAGTTGTCTCTGGGTATCCATGGGGGTATTAGTTGTAGGCCCCCCTTCCAAAGTAGCAAAAGCCATGGGTGTCCAAGTCCTTTATGTAAAGTGTCATAGTAATTGCATATAATCTAGACATATCCTCCTGTATATTTTAAATCATATCTAGATTGCTTATAATACCTAATATAATGCAAATGCTATGTAAATAGTTGTTATATTGCATTGTTTAGGGAATGATGGAGGAAAGGTCTATTCACGTTCAATACAAATTCAAATTTTTTTCTAGAATGTTTTTGATCTGTGATTGGTTGAATGCATGGACGTGGAGTCCATGGATAATGAGGATCAACTGTACTTTGTCAAATCTAATAAGCCATGTGACCTTAGACAAGTCACTCACCCTCTCTGAGTTTAGAGCTTTTATCTTGGAAGTCAGGAAGGTGAACTCTGTGAAATTGTTAGGAAGAGCAAATGAGATCATAGGTGAGCATGAGCCCTGCAATGTCAAAGTGCTCTGCAACCTCTAGGATTTTATAACAACTGTAATCACCTTTATGATTGCAGGGACAGATGTGGTAAATACCAGAAGGAAGCAAAGTGCTCCCTAAGTGCGGGTGTGCTCTACCACATGTCTGCTGGTCCACTCCTCCCTATTGCTCTTCCACTGCCAGAGTGTGTGTTTCAGTTATTTTACAAACACACACACACACACACAAACACACACTGATACAGTTGCCCAGCTCCACCTGTATCTATATAGATTCCCCAAACTCAGATATGTAACATATGCACAGAGCTGCTCCACTCCAGGCGTGCACACACATGTATAAAAGAGCCCCTCAGTCATGTGCAAGCCAGCAAGAATGGGTGTGTGCCTGCCCCGGCACAAGCACACACATGCAGACCCTGGTGTGTTGATTGGCACCTGACAGCACACTGCCTCCTGCTGCCCCAGAGACTCACATGTCCCCACGGTGTGGGACCTGGAGCAGGAGTGAAGGCTCTTGGGTTGACGACCCCACCTCACACCACCCTCAGCCCATGCTCTGAGACCCGAGAGACTTTAGGGTGACTGGATATAAATCTGGATCCATTTGAAGGGGTCTCCTGGGCCAACAGTTTCCTTTAGCGGGGGCAAGGTGACATGCTGGGACATCTTTGGCTAGCCCGTGCCAGCGTAGCTACCCCAGTACAGGGGTTCCCAGTGAACAGTTGCCCCCAAGCTTCAGGAAGCTTGACCCCGGCCATTAGGAACTGCTCCCATCTTGCTGGGGGGATTTACAGTGTGAGAAGGATTTCTATATCAGCAGAATGGGATTCAAAGGACCCTTCCACAGTACTGAACTTCAGTTTCAGTGCTGAAGAACATCTGCCCAGCCAACCTGTCCAACACCAGATTCTCAGGCCATCCCGAGCCCTCCCTTCTCCCTTGTAGCTCTGGGGCCATCACACACAGTTCTGGCAGGTGTCCCAGGAACTGGGGGAGAGCCAGGGAGCAGGGACCAAACCCCTCTCCTTTCTCCTCACATTCATTAGTACACAATTGAACTGGAGAGTGTGTGTGTGTGTGTGTGGGGGGGGTGTTAGTCAGCTTTTTCGCTGTTGTGACTGAAAGACCTGACCAGAAAAATTATAGAGGAGGAAAAGTGTATTTGGGGGCTCACACTTTCAGAGGTCTCAATCCATAGATTAGCTCCATTCCTTGGGGCTCAAGGTGAGGCAGAACATCATGGTGGAAAGAGTAGAGAAGCAGCTCACAGGGTGATCAGAAGGCAGGGAGAGACTCCACTCTCCAGATACAAAATATATACCCCAAAGCCACGCCCCCAGTGCTCACCTCCTCCAGCCACACCCTACCTGCCTTCAGCCACCACTCAGTTAATCCCATCATAGGGATTAATTCACTGATTGGATTAAGGCTCTCATGACTCCATCATTTCTTCTCTAAACCTTCTTACCTCACACATAGGCTTTTGGGGGACACTTCACGTCCAAACTATAACAGGGGAACAATGACTCAATTTTGGCTTTGGCCCAACTGTGAGTGGCAGAGTAACTCAGGTTTTCATGAGGCCTGACTCCAGGATGAACCGAACTTAGTTTCCTCAGGGGTTTGGAATCACAGTGAGCTGCAGGGTGCTGCCCCAGTCTTCTCCCCTGACTTTCTGTCTCCTGCAGCCAGGCAGGGGCGGTAGGTGGTAGGGTGTGGGCTAAGCGCTGGGATGAGTGGATGACCTGAGTCCTGTGGTAATGACTCTCAGGATCTCTGCTCTGGTTCCATCATGGCAGGAAGAAAAAGGCCTAATGTCAAACACCCCTCCCTGCTGTCCCCAGTGCAGTACTTTTCCACCTACTCCTCTGGCTTGGGTGTTGATTTCAACAGCGAGAAGGAGAGGAGAGACCCAGGGAAAAAGAGTCAGAGTAAAGCAGAAAGGGAAAGAGGAAGAGGAAAGAGGGACGGTGGGTGGGGATGGAGGAGAGGCCAGAGAAAAGGAAATGAGAGCTAAAAGGTCAGCAGAGCAGTGGGCACAAGAAAATGAAAAGGGAGGTGACAGGAGAGGGAGTAAGAGGAGCTGTGCTCCCCAGGTGCCTGGCACACGCTCCTTCTGCAGCTCACTCAAGGAACCTGCGTGCCTGGATCCGTCTGCAGCCCAACACCCCATCCCGGGGAGGGAGAGCAGGGCTGTGCTCATCAAGGCCCTGGGTGCTGCTGTGAGCCCCTGGGCTTTGCAAGATCTGTGTGAGCAGAGCCGTACCACCCTCTGCACCCACCTGATGGGAAACCTCTCCTCTGCTCCCCACATCCCATTCCTCCTGGTGCAAAACCACACACACACACCATCATGTCGCCTTCTAGGGAAGGCGCTCAGTATGGGGGGCTTTCCTCTGACTGCTCCCGGGAGAGGTACCCTCTGAAAGGAGCCCCTCCATTCCTGTCCCCCAGTAGTCCTGAGCCCCAGTGCCATGCCCAGCTATGATGGGTGCAGGCTCTACGGGGTGATCCCCACACTTTACTCTGCTGTCACTATTCTTTTCTGTCCTGGGGCTCTAGCTTAGGAAAAGACTCACACATAGTGGTGTTTACAGCATGGTTGGATTTGTCTGTGTTGCCATGACAACAGTGAAGGCTCCCCTGTTCTCTCTGCTACCCCATACTCCGTTCCTTTCACAAGCTGCAAACCTCAGTCTGTCTGTTATCTCTATCAATCCCCACCCGCCATCATTCCTAATTTCCACAGGACTTACTGCCCTCTTTCTCTCTGTGGAGGGAGAAAAGCCATGTTCATTTCCCTTCTTAGACTGCAGGTTCCCAGCAGATGGTGCCTACCACTGGGCATGGGGAGTGGCCTATGTTGTTTCCAGGGACGGAGGGGCAAAGGGTCTTCGGCTAGGTTTGTAGGAGCTGAAGTGTCTCAGGCCTGCAGTGTCCTCTGAGGAATTGCTCTTTCCATCCTCTGTGAAATCCCATCCCTCAGTACATCCCATCCCTGTCCCCAGCCACCCCCAAGGACCCCTCAACCTCCTCTTTCCCAAATACCTGTTGCTGTCTGTCTTCCAATTGCTGATGAAGATTTATCTCCTATAAGCTTTCCCTGCTTAACTCCATCTGACCTTGACCACCAAGATCCTTTTCCACATTTAAGTGCACTCCAGAGTATTGATCTGCACAGGCTCCTCTAGGCGCCCCAGGTCTCCCTTCTGCACTTGATTTACGTGTCCTGCTTCCTCAACAGCCTGGGGCAGCACTTTGGTCTATTTGATAAAACTAGTTGTCCCTCCAACACCAGAACTCTTTTCCATGTGTAGATCGTAGGGCTCAGCTCCCTCCCCTCTGCCATTCAGCCTCACCTGCCCACGGGGACCGGCACCTGGCAAGACTGCCTTCTCTCATTCTGATATTAGGGTGTAGGACTTTTCCATACGAGACCCTGAGTTAGATCCCCAGCACTGAAAACAAACAACAAAAAAGCAACAACAAAAAGAAAAAAGAAGAGAGAGCAAGAGTGAGAGCGCAAGAGAGAGAGAGAGAGAGAGAGAGAGAGAGAGAGTCAGTTCAATAAATGGCAGGAAAGTGCCATGACTAATATATTTATTCATCATTCTGAGGGCAAGCTGTGTGTCACCCCTATCAGACTGAAGTTCCCCAAGGACAGGAACTGGGTTTTCCCAACAACTTGGGAACCTCCCCAGGCAGGAGTTTCTTAAGCAGATTAGGTGGTAAAGTCTTGGTGGTATAACTGGTAAAATAGCAGGCATTTACAGCTCACCAGCCAGGGCTTAATCCCTCATTCAGACATCTTTATAAAAATTTCACCCGATTCTGAGCTCCACCTGGGTAGTATCTGTCTTGTTTGCCACGTGTGCGGTGCTGAGAGACAGAGCTGTCATCGCCCTGGGGGAGTGGACAGGCCTGCAGGAGGATCCATGTGCTTCAGTGAAGAGAATAACAGAGAGTGTCCGGCTGGGGCAGGACAAATGGCAGAGCTATCGGAGGGCAGGTCTGGAAAATGTTCAGAGAGAAGATCCCAAGCCAAGCCTAGCAGAGGCAGAGGCGTCTGTCATCTGGGCAGCAGGAGAACAGCATTCTGGACTGAGAGACCAGCTCAGTGGAGCCATCTGGAGCTTGGGAACCAGGCGAGGGCCAAGGCGGAGCCCCCCAACCTCAGGTGCTGTGGGACATCTGCCTTTCTGCTCCTCTCCTCAACCCTCCCTGGCAGCAGACTTTCATTGGAATCATTTTCAGCTGTTTGGAGTCCCCCCACCTTCAGGAGGCCAGGCCACACACTGTGTCTATGGCAGCTTGGCCCCCACACTGCAGCTACTATGGGTCAGAATTCTCCAATGCAAGTGCAGTCGGCCCTTGGTATCCGCAAGGATTGGCTCCAGGACCCCTAGCAGATAGTAAAATCTGAGGATGCTCAAGTCCCTTAGAGAAAATGGTATTTTGCATATTCCCTGCACATATCCTCCCACATATTTTTTTTAAGTATTTTTTTAGTTGTAGTTGGACACAATATCTTTATTTATTTATTTTTATGTGGTGCTGAGGATCGAACTCAGTGCTTCACGCATACGAGGCAAGTGCTCTACCACTGAGCTACAATCCCAGCCCCCCACATATTTTAATATACTTTTTTACATTGGCAGTTGAACTCAGGGCCTGTGTGTGCTAGGGAAGGGATTGACCACTGAGTATCATCCCCAGCTAGATCCCGCAAAATTTTTAAACTTTGATATAGGGTCTTGATAAATTGCCCCCATGCTGGCCAACTGGCCTCTGTCTCTTGAGTAGCTGGGATTACAGGTGTGTGCACCTTGTTTGGCCTACTGTATACTTAAAAGCATCTCTAGATTACTTATAATACCTAGTACCATGTAAATGCTATATAAGTAGTTGTTTTACTGTATTGTTTAGGGAATAATGACAAGGAAAAAGTCTGTACCTGTTTAGTACAGATAAAAAATTTTTCCCCTAATGCTTTTTTGATCTGCAGCTGGTAGAATCTTTGTATGCAAAACCCATGAATTAAGGGCCCACTGTACCAATAACCAACTCTCTCCATTAGGGGCACAAATAAAATATAAAATTTAGTGAAAGATAACCATTGTGACATGCTCCATCAGTTTAAGGTAGAGAGAAGGTCACAGATGATTATGATGTTTAAATTAATCCTGGCAGCAACCACCTGCCCAATTGAAATGGAAGTCCTGCACCTCTGAATTGAAGCCCTCTCTTCCTCCCTGGGCAGGGGTGAGAAGAAACCCTAGGGCTTGTGTAGCATGAGGGGGCAGTAGACAGATCCCTGGAAAGTCTGACCTGTCCATCACTGCCTCCAAGCGGAGGTCCCCATTGGTCTCAACAATCCAGCAGGGCTTTCCCATGCTGTCCCCACACCCTTGCTGATTGGAGGCCTGCACAGGGGGCACAGGGATGGTCCACAGGCCCCAGTGTAGCTCAGATGTGCTTATATTCACATCCTCTGCTACTGTCTCAGACATTTCTAGCCGTAGCCACACTACCAGAACCAGCCATGACCCACAGGGGTAATGTAGGCTCCAGGAAGGAGGCTGATGACCTCCCTAGACCAGTGCTTCCCAAAGTTTATTTGTATTAGAATCACCTGGAGACATTCTTCAAGCACTGATTTGGGGGCTACATCCTCAGTCGAATTCATCTGGTCTTGGGTAGGACCTGGCAATCTGCATTTCTAACAACTTCTGCAGCATGCTGAGCCTGCTGGGACATGAACCACCCTTTGCTTAGCCCTGTCTGAAGTTTCCCTTGGGATGGTTCTCTTGCGGAGGCCTTGGTGTCCATTCTTGCTAGAGATGCCTGAGATCATCACTGGCAGCGGCATCACCTGGGAACTTGGTAGAAATGCAGAATCTCAGGCTCTAACACAGACCCACTGGCTGTGTTTTTTTATGTGTGTCAGGGAGAGTCACAAGAGGAGACTGGAAAACAGTGTGTGATACCCACAGGACAGGAGGCTCTGCATGTTCTGCGGGGCCTTATAGGAAAGCATCAGAGTAGTCAGTAGGCAGAGGGGCAGGAGCGAAGGGACAGCCTGGCCATGTCTTTATGGGGGTTTTCATGAGAAAGGCATCAAGGATAGGGTGATCTGTGGAGGACTGGCCAGTTGGGATACTTCCAACAGGCTCTAAGCCAGCAGAGTGGTCACTAATTGCCTGGTTTCTGGCCCTGGGATGATTAGGTAGAGGGGCATTGCTCCCTGGGGTGGAGGGCAGGTAGAGGAGATAAGGCCTGGGTCCATTAATTTGCATATCAAAGACACAGCTGAGCCTCTGTTCTCTTTAAGAATGTAGCTAGCCGTGGGAGGGCCAGTATCTCCCTAGTCAGAAAGGTTTTAAACATCAAAACATCATAATATACACAAAATCAAAGCCATAAACAATACGCCTACTGATCCAGAAGCCCCGAGGTGGCTCAGCTCTCCATTTTAGCAACCTTCCTGGTGATTCGGTAATTCAGATGCACACTAGAGAGTGAGAATCATCTCCACACCAAAAGATGTTAGAGATCCGTCAGCCAGATCAGTAGTTTTCTGCTCAATGTTTCTGTAGGGTACCACTTTCCCCTAACTTTCTCTAAGCAAGAGAGGCACTCAGTGACATTCCTAAGGTGGCTTGCTGTATAAATCCAGCTGCCATCAGTCACGTGGCCCCAGAGGAAGAGGGCAGCTGGGCCGTGGTAGCTGTCGGATGGTGTCCAGCATTTCTATCCAGCTCCACAAGGGCTGGGCTGTGTCTTTGGGCATGTTCCTAACTTCTTTGTGTCTCCCCAGCAGAATGTGAGGACTGAACCTGATGATCTCCAAAGTTCCTCCTCTCCCCGCCTTTTCTTGATTCTCCTTATCTGCAACTCTGTCATCTTTATCTGTGACAGAGATGAGGCCCACCCCTGGGATCACAGAGATGATGAAATGAGATGTATAGAGCTCCCAGATTCTGGTGGAGACGTGATAAATGCTAGTTTGATGTTAAATTGTTCTCGTCTTTCTTCCAGTTCTGCTCAAACTTTCCTTTCACTTCTTTCTGCCCCTTCTCTCTGCTTACATCTGGCTCAGGGCCCTCCTCTTCTTGCGATGCAATTAGCACCCTTCCACCCTATTAGTCTTGTGGGGATAGGAGTCCCCATGTACTTCCTCAAGAATTAGAGAGTGGCCAGGCGTGGTGGCACACACCTGTAATCCCAGCACTTTGGGAGGCTGAGACAGGAAAATTGCAAGTTCAAAGCCAGCCTCAGCAACAGCGAGGCACTAAGCAACTCAGTGAGACCCTGTCTCTACATAAAACACAAAATGGGGCTGGGGATGTGGCTCAGTGATCCAGTGCCCCTGAGTTTAATCCCTGGTACCAAAAAAAAAAAAAAAAAAGAAGAAGAATCAGGGGGTGAACTGGGCATGGTGGTGGTGCACATCAGCTACTCGGGAGGCTCAGGCAGGAGGATCGCAAATTCAAGGTCAGCCTGGCAACTTAGTGAGACCAGGTCTCAAAATAAAAATGTTGCTGAAAAAAGACCAGAGGTGTACTTGCCTAGCATGGGTGAGGCCCTGGGTTTGATCCCAAGCACTGGGGGGGTGGGGGGGGAGAAAAAAATCAAGAGACGGAGGAAAGGATTAGACTGGCATGGTCTACACCAGGTGCCCAACAGATGGTAGACCTGGGACATGAAGACAGAGCTGGCTTGCTGATCCCCTTCCTTTGACTCAATTGCTTCCTGCTAAACCCAGGTTCCCTTTTCCCTTTGGGGCTCTACCAGCTCCTCTGAGGAGCAACCTGGAATAGCTGAGCCTAGAGGAAGACCCTTGTGTTCCTTCCTCGCCTGTCACCACCCGACTCTGTCTCCGCCCCTCTCTGCCAGGGCGCCTCTGCCAACTGCTGGTTATTTATATCCCCAGCAGCTGCTGACAGACAGCTGGGAGCTGGGAGGCGTCTGACAGGGATGAGCGAGGCAGAGATGACAGGGCGGTGGGCGGTGTTGTCACTCTTAGCAGGACTGCTGGGCAGAGCCTCCTCCCCTTCTCCAGGGGAAGTGAGACAGGCTGACAGAGGGCATCTGGGAAGGGGCACCTCAGGGGAAAGGAGCAAGGCCTGTGCACCTGGAGCCATGTGGCACCAAGGGTGGGAGCCCAGAACTTTGCCCTGGTTGACTTTTTCCAGTAGGGACAAGAACAGCTGTGGCTTAATTATCTGGGCACTTCTCTAGGGAATCTGCAGCTTACCAGCTGTATGACCTTGGGCAAGTCACAGATTTTGGGCTTTGGGTTATTCTAAGCGAGATGGTGAGATGAGATGTCCTCTAAATTCTCTTTCAGTCATGTTAGCGTGGAGGTCACAAACTCTGGTCTTTGGGTTCTGGCTCAGCCTCTTGCTTGCTGTGTGGGTTTGAACAATCAACTTAATTTCTCTGTGCCTTTAATTCCATCTCTGTAAAGTGATGGCTCTTAATAGCATCTACAGTGAAGGGTTTTTGTAGGGATGACGTGAATTCATCAATACATGTGGTGGTACTGAAGCAACATCTGGCATGCACAGAAGTTGTCCAGGCTAAGCAGAACTTAAGTCTATGGCTTTTTGGACATGTCCTTTTGCTCTAAGAAGGTAACTTGTCTGCAAAAATAATTAAGGAATAAATGTGGGGACCTCTTTTTACATATTGCAGGAGGAAAGAAAGATTTTATGGATTTATATATCCTGTATCACCAAATAGGTAACCTATGAATTGGGAAATGTTAGGCAAAACTTACATTTGTTCTGAGCCCAAGTCCTGCTCTGACTTTATGATTCCACCTGTAAATTCTGAGGACTGCTGTTTGTTCCAAACAGCAAAAGATCAAATGGTGGTTCTTTTCTTTTTCTTCCTCTGCCTCTGTCCTTCCACTTCTCTGCTATTCCAGCTCCCATTTTCCTTCTAACCCTTTGCAGTGCTTCCATTTATAAAAAACCATTACCCGCTTGGTGAGGTGGCACACACCTGTAATCCCAGCAGCTCAGGAGGCTGAGGCAAGAGAATCGCAAGTTCAAAGCCAGCCTCAGTACCAGCGAGGCACTAAGCAATTCAGCAAGACCCTGTCTCTAAATAAAGTATAAAAATGGACTGGGGGGAAAAAAAGGACTGGAGATGTGGCTCAGTAATTAAGTGCCCCTGGGTTTAATTCCCAGTACCTAAAAAATAAAAAATGAAAAAATGATACCTAGTTTTGGAGAACAGGGAATCCCAAGTGTGTAGTGAAGTCCTCGGGGGCTCAGCTGTGCCTTCAGCACCAGCCAGGCTATCAGGAAGGGTGGGGAACTGACCAGGAATCTGGGGAGTGGGTGACCCTGGAGAAGGGAGCCCTTCAGTCACCGGTCCCACCACACACTGCCCAGCTCACTGGGTTTACAACAGCACCCGGTCAACTGCAGGATCTGGGAACAGCAGAGGCTGATGTGGACGGTCTCCTGTCTTTTACTAATCTTGGCCTCCTGTTTAGAAAAGGAATACCCCCATCACAGAAGAGGGAGAGGGAGAGAGGAAGCAAAGAAGCTGACAAGTTACCATGGAAACCAGCTGAACACAAACTCGGCTTCCACGGATCCTTGACTTGCAGAAATACTTCCACACCCATAACTTAGACGAACACACACACACACACACACACACACACACACACACACACCTTTAAAACAAGAACAAATGTTGACTCATTCTTCTCTAATCATAGCAATTAGGTTCTAATGTTGGAGTTGGGATGAGGGGTGAGGAGGAGATGACATCTGTTCTCTTTTAAAGAAGCCCCTTGCAATCCACTTTTCCTGGAAACTCAGGGCATTTGTTTCAACATTCCAACATGACCCAGAAGCCATGTAGGGAGGGTTACATCCCAAAGTCCCTTAGTCCTTTGCTGAATCACAAGGGCCACAGACCTAGGTTAAGCTGTCTGGTTTGCTATTGGCCAACCCCAGAGTATGGGAGATGGAGAATGTGTCAAAGATGATGTGTCGTTCATGAAACATTTCCTGGTCACCCATACATACCAAGTGCCAGGAATTTAAAAAATCATAAAAAAATAAAATTTTTTTTTTTCTACCAGGGATTGAACTCTGGAATACTCGACCACTGAGCCACATCCCCAGCCTATTTTGTGTTTTATGTAGAGACAGGGTCTCACTGAGATGCTTAACGCCTCGCCGTTGCTGAGGCTGGCTTTGAACTCGCGATTCTCCTGTCTCATCCTCCCAAAGTGCTGGGACTACAGGCATGCGCCACCGTGCCTGGCACAATAAAATTCTTGCTGGGTGCGGTGGCACACACCTGTAATCCCAGTGGCTCAGGAGGCTGAGGCAGGAGGATCAGGGGTTCAAAGCCAGCCTCAGCAAAAGTGAGGTGCCAAGCAACTCAGTGAGACCCTGTCTCTAAATAAAATACAAAAAAGGACTGGGGATGTGGCTCGGTGGTCATGTGCCCCTGAGTTCAATCCCTAGTACCCTCCCCCAAAATAAAATTCTTATACCTGTCATTAAGAACTCACAACCCAAGCAGGGGAGACATGATACAAATTATCTGCCGTTGGTAATAAGGGGTCTACATTTGCAAATGACTTTTATATGTGCACAAATATTATGTTCAAGGCGACCCTCATGATGTCATGCTTTCTTGAGGGGAAGAAGTGAAAATTGGGGATTGGGAGAGAAAGAGGTGATCTAAGGCCATGTCTCTGAATACTACTGGGCCTCCATCTCTGCCACCACATACCCTCTGCCCCCAGCCCCCTACAATGTTGTCAACCTCTTTTCTTCCAGGGTTATCTGACTGCTCCACTCAAAAGCTACCTTCTGTGAAGGGGTGAAGCTCGCACTGCAGAGCCTACTGAAGCTGGGCTGTGGTTCCAGGGCGCATGCACTACTGGAAAGGGAGCCGAGTGGGCGGAGTCTTCCAGATGCACATATTGCCTGAGTTTAACCTCCACCCTCTTCTTATGGAATCTCATTCAATCATCAAGTACCCTGCTATGGTTTGGATATGGTTTGAGGGTGGCCCCAAGGCTTCATCAGAGGGGGGGGGAGGCTTGGTCCCTAGTATGGCAGTGAGTGCTGAGAGGTGGAGAGACCTTCAAGAGGTGGGCTGATTGGGAGGTGCTCAGACCATGGGAGGAGCTCCCCTCGCCACCTGCTTCCTGTCTGGAGCAAGATGTGATGTCTCCTTCCCACACATGCTCATCTGTCATCCATGGATCTTCACTAGAACCTGGCCCATGCTAGTGCCATGCCCTTGAGTCTCCAGAACTATGCGCTAAACAAATCTCTTTATAGTTAGCCTGCCTCGGGTATTTTGTTATAGTAATGAAAACCAAATTACTATACCCTTCAAATCTCGTTTAATATGTGAGTTACTGGGATTCAGGGAGGTCACCCACAAACAAGGTCACACAGCTAGTTTGGGGTAGAACGTTGACTCTTCCCAGACAAGTTTGTGTGTGGTCAACACTGTCCTCACGGAGGTCCTGACACACTGGAAATCTGGACTGGAAAACTAGGCTTCTGACAGCCCTAGAGCCAAGTAACTCTCAGCCTGAGTCCTCTTCTCTCTCTGCTGCCACCACGAGAGATCCTCAATGCTGTTCTTTTTCCACTTCAAGGTTGGATTTTCATCTCTCCTCACATTTGGAAAGTGTCCCTAATCACCAGAGAATCTAATTGCCACTCCTTCTAAGCGAGTGCTCAGCCTCTGTTATGCAAATGTGGCTGTAATTGTGTTAGGCACGTTGTGTTGTCATTTATGTTCCTTCCCCACCTCTCCGCATCTCCTTTCAAAGTGGAGTTGCAGCTCCCCCCTTATTTTTTATTGTGAAAGCTCCTGAGGTCCTCGGCTCCCTGAACCACAGAAATCGCCTTGATTACCCACTCCAGATCCCAGGAGCCACTACAGGCCTGCCTCGAGGCAAACAGAAGGAAAAATAAACAGCGTTTAGTGGGATTTATTTTATTTCTTTGGAAATGCAAATCAGAAGGTTCCAGATGAGCTCTGGGAAAGGCTGTGTGGGGCGGGAGGAAGTTGGTTTCCAGAACAAGAGCAGAATCTGCAGGGAAACAGGCCCCTCCACAGCTGGAGGGGCTGTGCTGATCCCCGGGGGTGCAGTAGGGCAGGGGAATGTGTGGGAAGGAGTGTTAATCCCTATTGTTCAAGGTCCCCAGGGAGCTCTAGGGAACTGGAGCTCTGAGTGGAGCTCTAGGGAATTGGCTTGTTTCACTCACAGCCTTGCTGGTTTCCAGGGTCCTTAAGGGTGGCCCACTCACTGTCCTTGGTGAAAATTCAGGACTGGTCTCCTTAGCTGCCATCTCCCTGTGACTCTTTGTGGGCAGATGAAGAGGCAGGCAGACTCTGGTTTAAATGGGAACCCTTCTGTTCATTCATTTACCTACTCCACAAAAAATTGAGTGGCTACTATGTTCCAGGTGATATTTTAGGTGCAGGGGATATAGCAGTGAACAAATTAGACATGAGCTCCCAATCTAGTGGGAGGAAAGTGGTCAATTCACAAAACCCAGGTATCATAGCAGGTGGTAATGTGCTAAGAAGAAAAACCAGGAAGAAGAGGCCAGAGAGAGATAGGGAAAGGGCAATTGGGTAAAGTGCTACAGGGCTGGCACCTTTTGGGAAACTCAAGCAGCATGAAGACACCCCTCCCTTCAAACCCTGACTCTTGCAATGAAGTCACCTCTCTCTGAAGCCCTGATTCTTGCAATGAAGTCAGAAGATCTCAGACACGTCACTCAGAGTAATAGGTGATGGGTTAACCGAATGGATAAGAGAAGGGAAGGGGGACACTTCCAAGGGAGAGTGTGGGTCCTCTCAGAGAGGAGAGGGACTGCAGGCTTCTCCTGCACTCCAGTTTTATTGGGGATCCTAGAGAAGTTTTCCAAGAGTCCTGCCCAGGTCCACCTCTTAACATTGACATCAGGATGACATCAGTGCCGTGACAACTTTAGGCACTTTGGCGGATGCTGACCAGTCCTAACTGGATTCTTCTTCTTTTTTTTTTTTTTTAATTTTTTTTTAGTTGTCGATGGACCTTTATTTTATTTATTTTTATGTGGTGCTGAGAATCAAACCCAGGGCCTCACACATGCCAGGCAAGTGCTGTACCACTGAGCCACAACCCCAGCCCCTCTAACTGGATTCTTAACCATAAATTCGTATAGATTTTATGGTTAGGAGGAATTATCCTTATCTCCCTGAGCTTCAGGTACTGGTCTGTGGAAAGGGTCACAAAAGACTCCCTCTTCAGGGTAACTTGAGTTTCTCTTATGGACAGTATTTCGGGCCTGCATTTTTCCTGCAGATAACAGGTATTTTGCTGAGGAATAACACAGCCTGTCCACTTAGGCCAGACAGGGCTGCAGGTAAATCGCTTCTTGGAAAAGAAAGTATGTGGAACCTCATGTTCCCACCACTCACATCTGTCTGTCCCCTATCGAAAGGAGGTCAGGAAGCACTCTGATACAGGGTCATTTAAGCCAAGCTCTGCAGGGAATGAGGCCATAGGTCCAGTTTGGACTCTACTTGGCCAGCCACATTTCCATGGTGGATCTTTGGCTTGGCCAGGATCAGGGCGGATGTATTGACGAACCACAAACTTGCTCCTTGGGGAAAGTTTCCCAGGCAGAGGGCACACACACACCATTTGAAGCGTTCCTGGGTGTTCAGGATAGCCCAGAGTCTTGTGGCTGGAACAGATGAAGGGAATGGTGTGGAAGGAGACATCAGAGCTCAGTAGAACTTGAGGTTCATCTACAGGGCTTGATTTTACTCTTGAGTGAAAAGGAGACCATTGGATGGTTTTAAGCAGAGAAGTGACATAATGAGATAATATTTTATAAGAACAATTCTGGCTGCTGCTTGGTGGACTGTGGGCTAAAGCTGGACATAGAGAACCCAGGTCAGGAGGTTTGCAAATGCAGTAGTCAGAGGGTCAAGATGCTGGTGACAGAGATGGATGACAAGAAGTCCTTGGGGCCAAGAAAATTGACTGCTGGAGTGTGCATAGGATGCAAGAGAAAGGATTCAAGGACAGTGTCCCAGGTTTAGGCTGACTAGTTGATGCCACAATTGACCAAGTTAGAGAAGGATCGGGAAGGAGCAATTTTGGGGGAGAGGATCAAAATTTTGCTTGGGAGATGTTAGGTTTGAGATGCTCCTGAAATAACCAGGTGGTGGAAATGGAAGAGGCAGTTGGGAATTGGAGTCTGGAGTTGACAAGGAGAGGCACGAGTTGGAGGCAGAGTTGCATCTAGGTGGTACTTCCTGTGATAAGAAGGGATGAGATCACCTGCCTGGCCAAGTGATGCTGCCAGGAACAGAGCCTGTGGCTACTCAGAGGTACTTTCTGGCAGTCGGGTGGTCCAGGGGGGCCATCAGTCTGGGTAAACTGAGGCCTGGGTTTCAAGCATCTCCCAACCTTCTCTCCTACCAAACTCTCAGCTTTCAGGGCCTCCGATCTTAGGAAGGTTAACTGAGGTAACCCCTTGTCCTCACGGGAAATAGAGACAGAAGACTTAACTGAGGTGTGACCTGAGCGGGCACGTCCCCTCCCAGGCCTCGGTTTTGTCTTTTATAAAAGTCATAGTGGAGGCTGGGTCTCTGATGGCCCTTCCAGCTCGGGCTCTATGAGTTCAACCCTGAAGTCCAGTGCATTCAGCAAATGTCACTGACCTGAGGGAGACGGTTGGATCGATAGCTCATTCTCCTAGCCTGGCTGTCACACGCTGTCAATCCTCATTATTCATGGACTCCACGCCGTATTTGCAAATTCATCCGCTGAGTAAAATTCATGGGTAGCCCCCAAATCAGTACTTGGGGCACTTTGGCCATCATTTGGAGACACGCCTGGGGCTTCAAAAGATTTGAGCTGCCCAACCCGCTCCGCCCCAACCAAGGTCAAACAGGCTCCTTCTCACTTCTAGCTTCAGCTCTCACACTACAAACAAGAGCCCCTCCCCACGGTCTGTTTAGTGCCACTTTTGTCACATTTTTGTGCTTTTCATTGGTGATTTTACTCTTTAAAGTGTCTGCCCACCAAGCCTGGTTGATAAAGCTCAGTCTAGTCTCCTAAACCCGAGAAGGCTGAGAGGTGCTTTATGGAAAAAATAGATGGGTTAGGTCAGGTGCGCTTCATTCTGATGTGAGTTACAGGGCTGTTGGCCTTGAGTTCAGTGTTAATGCATCAACCATATATATGAAGTAAGATGTCTTTAAACAGAAATGCAGAGAACACGGGTAGGTATTGATTGGTTGTTGAAAATGTTGTGAGCAGAAGCTCCCAGGAACTTCACCTTGTATTTCCCCTGGGATCCGTGCTTCAGTGCAGTACTTGCTAATTCAGTGTTTGCAGTAATTTATGAACATACCTCCTGCAAAGAGAATGGACCGTGTGTACTTGTTTCTCCAACCCGAACACACTCACACATGAAAGTAGTTTCAGAGTTGCTAACCCACACCCCTGTGAGAAGCACATTTCCTGACTACAGAGTGCAGTACTTATGTGACATTCATTTTGTCTTTGAGACTGTTATTCATGCTGGGTGCGGTGGCAAACACCTATAATCCCAGGAGCTTGGGAGGCTGAGGCAGGAGGGTCGCAAGTTCAAAGCCAGCCTCAGCAACTTAGCGAGGTCCTAAGCAACTCAGGGAGATCTTGTCTCAAAATAAAACACAAAAAGGACTTGGAATGTGGCTCAATGGTTAAGCACCCCTGGGTTCAATCCCTGGTGCCAAAAACAAAAACAAAAAAATCCCCCAAATAAACAAATAACAGTTATCCAGCTAGGTACAGTGGCACATGCCTGTAATCCCTGTGATTTGAGAAGCTGAGGCAGGAGACTTATGAGTTCAAGGCCAGCCTGAGCAACTTAGTAAAACCCTGTCTCAAAATAAAATAAAAAGGACTGAGAGTGTAGCTCAAAAGCTGGGTGTGGTGACACACGCCTGTAATCCCAGCACTTTGGGAGGCTGAGACAGGAGAATTGTGAGCTTAAAGCCAACCTCAGCAACAGCGAGGCACTAAGCAACTCAGTGAGACCCTGTCTCTACATAAAACACAAAACAGGGCTGGGGATGTGGCTCAGTGGTTGAGTGCCCCTGAGTTCAATCCTCGATTCCAAAAAAGAAAAGAATGTAGCTCAGAGGTAGGCCACTCTTGGGTTGGATCCACAGTACTGCAAAAACAAATAAACAAACAATTGTCCAGCTACTGAGGTTAGTTAGTTATTTTCTTTCCCACCTGTGCTATGATTTCAGTATGGCTATATGATTCATTTGTGTCATGGTTTTGATATGAGGTGTCCCCCAAAAAGCTCATGTGTGAGACAATACAAGAACATTCAGAGGTGAAATGATCAGGTTGTGAGAGCCTCGACCCAATCAGTAAATTACCACCCCCATGGGATTAACTGGTGGTAGCTGAAGGTGGATAGGGTGTGGCCTGAGATGGTGGTCATTGGGAGCGTGTCTTTGGGGTGGATGTCTGGTGAGCTGAGCTGAGCTTAGCCTCTCTCTGCTTTCTGATCATCCTGCAAGCCACTTCCTTCCACCAACCTCTCTTGCCACTCTGTTCTGCCTTACCTCGAGCCCTGAAGAATGGAGCCTGCTGTCTATGGATTGGGATCTCTGAAATCATGAGCCTCCAAATCAGCTTTTCCTCCTAAAATTGTTCTTGTCAGGTCTTTTAGTCAAAGCAGCGAAAAAGCTGACTAAAACAATTTGCAATTATAGTTTGCTTTATTTATTAGCTTGCATGACATTTTCATTTCTTCCAACTTTTTGATTAGTTTTTAAAATTTTGCATATAGTGAAATTCACTCTTTCTGTAGTCTATGGTCCAACAGGTCTCGACAAAGCATAAGGTTAGGAGTCCACAATGTGACAAAAGTGTGACAACCATGGCACTAAATAGTCACCACAGTCAGGATATAAAACACTTCCATGTCTCCAAAAGTTCCCTGTCCTGCTCCTCTGTAGTCTGTCCCTCTCCCTACCACTGACCCCTGGCAATCATGGATCTGAGTTTTGTTCTTATAGTAAAGCCTTTTCCAGAAATTCACAGAAATGGAATCATTGAAAAGTCTAACCAATAGGTGTTTTGTCTGAGCCCATGGGGGAGAAAGACTGAATCCCACGACAGGTTGTAAGTGTAACCTGACAAAAGCCTTACAGAGGGAGGAGAGTGGAGTGATCCGGGTATCAAGTAATTTACCAGCAGATCAAAACCAGATGGGGTAAAAATACAAGGAAATTATAGAAATCTGGGGAGAGGCTTTGGACTTTGCATAAGTCAGTTAAACTGGGAGAGGGCCCTTGAGCCCATTTCAGGCAGATCCCTTCCGGGGAAGGTGGGTTTGGCTTACGTCTGAGTACCCCCAGCAGAGAGATGCATTACTACCCCAGGGCTCTGGCTCCTTGGATGGGTGGCTGAGGTAGCTGCAGTAACCTGGGCTGGAAGCCAGATTGACTCATCGGCCAGGGGTGAGTGTCTAGAGGGGAAGATTGTTTGCTCTCACAGCAAACCCTGTGCAATAACAGCACCAAGGTATCCTGGTGCTTTGACTGTTCTCTCCCCGGGTTCCTAATGGAGATTGACAGAATCCAGCATCCCAGGTAATTCTATTGTCAGTTTCTGCAGCCTCCTGTACCTCATTAGACAAAAGCAGAGAGAAACGAGCAAAGAAGAAATGTCAGCCCCAGAGCAAAGGGGGCCTGTTAGAGTAAGCAGCTTTCTGGAGATGACAAAGTAGTGAGGAAATTATCTGGGCTTTCCAGCCAGCCCCTCCAGGCCACATCGGTACCACAACTCTGCCGAGCAGAGCAGGGGTGAAATGTTCAGTTTCAGCTGTGGGTTCTTTTCTTTGAGGGACGGAATGAGAGGAGACTATGACAGTCTTTTGGATCATCCAGCCCTTGGGTTGGAAGCTCCTCCTCATGGCGGGGCCTTGCAGGAGAGTGTCTCTGAGTAACTTGGGCTGGAACAGTGGGTACATCCAGTATTGGAGTGGTTGTGGTCTAATTTGGTTTGTCCCCCTAAGTTTCAAGTGCTAGAAGTTTGGTCCCCTATGGAATAGTATTGCAAGATGGTGGCATTATAGGGCAGTGGCCTGCCCTGAAACTGAGGCAGCCATGAGGCCCCCTTGAGCCCCCATTCTTGCAATCATACCAGAAAGATTTCAGACGTGTTGCTCAGAGTAACAGGCATGAGTTTATTAGAAGGGATAGAAAAAGGGAAAAGGGGACACTCTCAAGGGAGAGAATGGGTCCTCTCAGAGAGAAGGACCGTGTACCCCTCCTGCCCTCCAGTTGTATTGGAGGTCTCAGGGAAGTTTCCAGAGAGTCTTGCTCAGGTTCGCCTTTTGATTTCTGATTGACAGCATGGAAGCTGCACTGACCTCCTGGACCATCTTGAAGAGATGGCCTGATGCTCAGAGTTGGAGGTTTTAAAGAAATTGAGTCCCCCTGGTTTTGCCTCAATTTCCTGCCTCTTGACCAGTGTAATTCCCTGTGAAGAGCCCTCAGCAAGCTTTCTTTTTGAGGGTCTTGATGTTTTAGTTGCCGAGGTGACTGGGGATTGTGATAGTTTGGTGATAAGGTCCAGGCCACCTGATAGGATGTGACATGACCCTGATATAAAGTCCTTCTTAAGGGGATGTAATTATGGCTGGAGGAGGTCCTGACATGGCAGATGGGGCATCTCCCACGTGCTTGTCTGTCAGATAAGGTTCCTTGTGGTTCAGTTGCCCTTCCGTGTCCTCTCCAGGCTCACTCATGACTGATTAGCTACCTAACAGTGGGACCTTTAAGAGGTGGAGCCTAGTGGGTGGAGACTGGGTTAGGACCTCCCTTGTAAAGGGATTAGCCAGTGGGTTAGCTCTTGCAGCAGTGGATTAGTTCCTATGGGAGTGGGTTCTTATAAAAGAGAGTCTGGCCTCTCCCTGGTCATTTGTTTCCTCTCTTGTGATGTGACCACTCCATCTTGCACATGTGCTTACCTTGAAATACCATTACCATATTATAATGCAGTCAGAAGGCCCTCATCAGAAGTCAACCAGGTTAGGGTCACCACCTGGTTAATGTTCAGCCTTTACAATTATGAGCTTAATAAATCTCTTTGCTTTACAAAGTACTCAGCCTCAGGTATTTTGTAATAGCAATACAAATGGACTAATTAATGGTCAAAGCTTGATTTGATTCATAGAGACCTTTAGGATTTCACTCAGGACAAATACATTGTACCAACCTAAAGAAAAGAGAATCCTGGGTCTATAGGAAAATAGGAATCCATCATTGTCCTACACTAGTATCCTGTCCCCAGTCCTGGCCAGATGTGCAGATAGATTCACATAAGCACACACATAACACAACTATCTTAGTTCATTAATCTGCTGTATCAAATGCTCTTGGTCTGGATAATTTATAAATAACAGTTTTGGAGCCTGGGAAGTCCAAGATCAAGGCACCAGCAGATTCAGATTCTGGGCTTGATCTATGCTTAAAAATGGCACCTTCTTACTGCATCCATCCATGACAGAAAGGGCAAGGCAGCTCCCTTCAACCTTTTTTCTAAGGGCACTGATCTCACCCCAGAAGGCCCCTTCTCTTACTAGCAACACGGCGGGGTGGGGTGGGGTGGGGGGGTTGGGTTCTAACATATGAATTTGGAGGTGGGAAGGCACCAACATTCAGATGTAGCAACACCCAACACTCATGTGCAAGCTCACGCTCAGCTAAAGTGCTCCCCTACCTATTCATACATGTCTTTAAACACAGAACACCAGCCAAAGCATGTGTACCAACTATACATACAAGCAACACACCCAGGTTCTGAAAGTATTCGTCTATGAATCTTCTGCCTGTGGCTCATGACTTCAGCCTCTTTGCTTTCTATTTACATCTAGAATGTATACAGCTCACACACACATTCACACCCACCCACCACTCTCCAAACACACAGCGCGTACTCGAACACCCATGCCACAAACACGTTCACACGTACTCATCCTGCAGACACTTGCCCGAACATTCAGCTTCTTCCATTTCCCCAGGTGTGAGGTTCCTGGCCAGACACGGTCACTCAGATGTGCACCCCTGCTCTGTCTGTGTCCTCCTATGTCCTCACCCCCTCTCTCCGGCAGGCTTGCAGCAGGCCATGCCAGTGTCCACGTGGACTAGCAGAGCAGAGTGACTTCCGCCTCCTTGCTGTCATTGACATGCAGCACCTGTCCTGTCTTTTATTAGTTTCACTTGGGCTTTGACAAGGCAGATGCCAGAGTCTGCCTGGCGCAGAGCCCAGAGCAGCAGCCCGGAAGCAAATGTCCTGCTGGGACGCGAGCCCAGTAGGGGTGCATGCCAAGTTGGGAAGGGCCATCAAGGAAAGGAGCCTCCGCAGGCAGGTGACTGAGCCTGTCCCCGTGCTCTGGAGAGGTGTGGGGTGAGTCAGCACCCGGCATCCCCTTTCCATCCTTTCCTTTCTTCTCAAAATTCTGGACATTTTGGGTGTTCTGGGCCTTTCTCAAACAGAAGACGTACCAGCTCAGGGGGCCCAGAGGCAGAGTCTGAGCCATCACATAACCCACTAGTGTTTAGTTCTATAGTTTGGATGTCCCCCAGGGTTCATGTGTTGGAAGCAGCGTCCCTAGTATGGCTAGCTAGGAGGTGGAAGGACCTTTAAGAGGTGGATGCCTACTGAGAGGTCTTTAGATCACTGATGGCACTGCCCTCAGAGGGGATGAAGGCAGCTCTCAGGGGAGCTCTGAGTTTTCGCTACAGCGAGCTGTTCCAGGAGCCATCCTGACATGGGTTGCTCTCTGGCCTCCTGACGTGACATCCTCCTCTCACATGCACTCTTGTTGCTGTGGTACCATCCACTAGGAGGTCCTCAGCAGACACCAACCAATGCCAGTGCTGTGCCCTGAGTCTCCAAAACGGTGAGCTAACTAAACCTCTTTTCTTTATTAAGTTAGCCTGCCTCAGGTATTTTGTTATATTAAATCAAAACAAACTAATACAATCAGTACAGCCTCATAAGCTAGAACATGTCTGGAACAGTGAATCTTAACTAAATAAATATGAGTGCATGTTAGTCTGTGGAATAGGACTAACACTGCTCTTTCTCTCAGGAGTATCTATAAATTATAAGGAAAAGTGTAAATATGAGGGGTTTTTGTTTGTTTGTTTTTACTGTTATCATGACCAACAGCAAGTAGGGAAGTCATTACATTCCTCCAACTTACATGTTTCTGGCCCTCCCCTCCCCCTGTATCTTGTGCTCTCACCAAGGTACCAGACTTCTTACCATTGTTAAGCAGCTGTGGTAACCCAGGTGCTCCTATGGACTTTACAGACATCTCTTTAATTCTCACATCTATCTGTGATTAATGAATATCACTATCTTCAATTTATAGTCAAGGAATTTGAGATTTTGAGAAGCTGAATAGCTTGTCCAACGTCATACAGCCAATTAAGAGTAGAGGTAGGATTTGAACCCAGGTCTTTGTGTCTCAAGACCATGCGTTCCTCAATACACTCAGCTCACAGGTAACATCACCAGTTGCAAATTCCATTCATCTACCCATCTATCCGCGGTCTAAACCTAACCCCCTTTCCTCTGCCCATCTCTCAGTTTGAAATTGTAAGTCAGACTAGAGACTGAAGGAACTCTGCTTATTGAATTCATTTCATAATGTTCAGCACACTTCCAGGAATATATATATAATAGATTACTTTTTTAAAGGAGTCATGGTTCCATAAACTTCAAATTGTACCTGAAGTCAAGAGACCAAATTCTATTTCTGCTCTTAAAAAAGAACAAACTTCCAGGAGATCTGGTCTGAATAAAAAACAAATTTACTGGCCAGGCACGGTGGCACACGCCTGTAATCCCAGCAGCTCAGGAGGCTGAGGCAGGAGGATTACGAGTTCAAAACCAGCCTCAGCAACGGTGAGGTGCTAAGTAACTCAGTGAGACCCTATCTCTAAATTTAATACAAAATAAGGCTGGGGAGGTGGCTTAGTGGTCGAGTGCCCCTTTGTTCAATCCCTGGTAGTCCCTCTCTCCCCCAAAATTACTTCTTATCACTGCATCTTCTGTGACCAGATGTGTGGGGTTTTCTCCTACCACCCCACCTACTCCTTTCCCAGCAGAAACAATGAGGTGTCCTATAATTCAATTCCATTCTGACACTGTCTACCTGGAGAGGGTGCCAGGCCTCACAGAGGGAGGGATCAGACCCACAAGACCGCCCTCACTTCAGACACCAGTCTTACTGGCCCACAGCCAGATCTGTACTCTGACCCACCAGCTGGAAGACTGGAGCTCCCACTCCCTGTTTTGGGGTTTGATTAATTTGCTGTTGTGGCTCCCAGAACTCAGGGATACACCTTACTTAATTTGCTGATTTTTTTAAAAATAAGGAATATTACCAAAGATACGGATGGAGAGAGGTATAGGGTGAGGTAGGAGGGAAGGACCACCCATGCCCTCTCCAGGTACGGCCCCCTCCATCACCCCACATGTCCAATCATTCAGAAGTTGTCTGAACCCAGTCCTTTGGGGGGTTACAAAGGCTTCATTAACTGCCCATGATTGATCAAAACATTGGCTGTTGGTGATCAACTCAATTTTCAATCTACTCTTCTTCCTAGAAGATGTGGCTGAAAGTCCCAATCCTCTAATCATGACTTGGCATTCTGGTGACCAGCCCCCATGTGGAAGCTCTCCAGGGGGCTCAGCCACTAGTCATCTCATTCGCACACAAATCAGTCTCATCACTTAGTGATACAGGGTTTGAGGAACTGTGTGCCAGGAACCAGGGCCAGAGACCAAATATGTATTTCTTAGTCTATCACAATAGCACACTGAATTTGAACCCAACACCATCACTTTCTAGCAATGTAAATTTTTTCGCATTATTTCCTCTCTGGCCTTGGTTTGCTCATCTGTAAAATGAAGTTCTGGGTGTGATGTCTCTTTAGTTTCTTCCAAACATGACTTTCCAAGAGTCTACTGTTTTACACAGTCCCAAGTGGAAGCAATGGCCTACTGCCATTCCCTGTGCTTACAGAGCGGACCACCCCGAGAATGCCACCTCCTGCTTCCTGGTCCCCATCTTCTCTGATGCACTGCGCCTGAAGGAGTTCACAAAGTCAAGCGGTGATGCGAAGTCCGCTCTTTGATGAACAAAGACATCCTTTGACAGCTTGTCTCCAAGACAGCCATCTGGAGCTTCCCAGAGCTGTAGTCAGTCACTCCACGAATGTGCCAAACACTTTATGTACGGAACACTCCCTAGGCACGGAATGAGCGTGTGTTTGAAAAAAGAAAAGTCCAGAGAGGTGATTAAAAGAACGAAGAAAGAGTTCTGATGAGCAAGTGGGTGGTCAGACTCTCCAGGATGGACGAAGTCTGCAGATACCTGTTCACAGGAGGGAGGGGGACAGGTTCCCGCTGCACGCTGCAGGGGAGACAGCTGTAATGGGGGTCCACTTCCTGTCCTTGACAGGTGCTTGGTAAAACAGCATCACAGTCCTGGACAGAGCTATTCTGGGAGAAGAAGTCAGGACACTAGTCCTGGCACCGAGATGCTGCTTGACTCCAGGCATTCACCTCCCCAATCCTTGGGTCCCCATCTCTATGCCACCTTGACATTTGGTTATTTTATGCTTTTTTTTCTCTTCAGTGCTGGGGATGGAACCCAAGGCCTCGAGCATGCTAGGCAAGGCCTCTACCACTGAGCTATATCCCCAGCAGCCCTCAGCTTCTGGGAGGTGAACCCAAAGCTGTGGACCACAGAAATGGTTGTAGACACTTGGTCCCTTGGGTTCCCCAGGAAAATTACTGGATCCTTGGTCCCCAAATACTCCTCTCTGGTTGTAAAGTCTTCTTAGTACAAAAGTGCCCTTGACCCTTCTCTTCCACGATGTCTCCCTCTGTCCTCTGTCATACTCCACCCACTTGTCCACTCTGTCCTTTCTGAATCTCCTGGAAACAGAAGTCCTGGTGCCAGCATTGTGCTACTATATGTTTATCAACCAACTCTGAGGTGGGAGGAATGCCTGGTTTGCAGGGTTTGCCCATTGCCAAGGTATAAATATTCCCACCATGACTAATTTCAAGATATCAATATAATGTTGTTGAGCAGAGCTGGGAGGAGGATCACAGTCACAGCACTCTATGGTATTTTCACCACACAGATACGACAGACTTAAATAACCTCAAGAATGGAGGCACGGAGAATAGAAGCAAAGAATTAGGAAATGATGGAATTTGAGCATTTAGTATCTTTGCTTTTAATATAATTTATTGAATAATAAGTTTATATCATTTATTTTTCTTTTTTTTCTTTTTTTTTTTAAATTCTTGCACCATTCTTTTTTTTTTTAATATTTTTTTAGTTGTAGATGGACACAATGTCTTTATTTTATTGCTTTGTATGTGGTGCTGAGGATCGAACCCATGCAAGGCAAGCGCTCTACCACTGAGCTACAATCCCAGCCCCTCATTTATTTTTCTTTTTTAACTGGGATTTGAACTCAGGGGTGCTTCACCACTAAGCAACACTCCCAGCTCCTTTTATTTTTTATTTAGAGACTGGGTCTCGATAAGTTGCTTAAGTCTCACTAAGTTGCTGAGACTGGCCTCGAAATTGTGATCTTCCCGAATCAGCCTCCAAGTTGCTGGGATAAAAGGTGTGCACCACCATGTCTGGCTCATTTACTTCTTTTTTTTTTTTTTTTTGTATCAGGGTTTGAACTCAGGGGCACTTGACCACTGAGCCACATCCCCAGCCCTATTTTGTATTTTATGTAGAGACAGGGTCTCACTGAGTTGCCTAGCACCTTGCCCTTGCTGAAGCTGGCTTTGAACTCTCAATCCTCCTGCCTCAGCCTCCTGAGTTTCTGGGATTACAGGCATGTGACTATGCGCCCGGCTTCATTTACTTCTTAATAATGGTGTGTTTTAACAAGGGGCTCACTAGATTTCTGGAAAAAAATGCTTAGTTCTCCCCTCCTCTCCTTTCCAGAGCTGTCCTTCCCAAAGTTTGCCAAGTGTGTAGTTGAAGGGAGGCCATGGGGAGGCCTTGAGGGTAAAATAGGGGCATCTATTTCTGCATATCCAATTTGCTTCCCTTTGTTAACTTTGGTTTCTCTATTATACGACAATCCTCCCAGGTTCTCTCTCCTTCGGGATTGAGAGAATTATGATCAGGCAGAAGAGACCCCTTGCAAATTCTGGAATCTTACAGTTCACTAAGCCTAGTTATCATATTAATTCTCGTAGCAGTGGTGAGGGGGATAGATACATCACACGGGAGTCACACCCATCTTTCCTTGCATATGACCCCAGCTCGAGGGAGCCAGGCGGAACAGTGAAGTTGTGGATGAACCTTAGCTGGCCAGCGTTTTCTGTAAAGGGCTGGAGAGAAAATATTTAGACTTCATAGGCCACACAGCCTGTTGCCGTCCCAGGTCTGCGCTGTGGTAGGTTGAAAGCTGCCGTAGACAACAGATAAGCGAACAAGCATAGTTATGTTCCCATAAACTTTATTTATGGACACTGAAGTTTGAATTATATATAATTTTCATATGTTGCAAAATGTTAATTTTCCTTAATCTTTTCAACCATTTAAAAACATAGAAACCATCCTTAGCTCATAGGCCATATAAAAACAAGCACTAGGGGCTGGGGTTGTGGCTCAGTGGTAGAGCGCTTGCCTAGCATGTGTGAGGTACTGGGTTGGATTCTTAGCACTGCATATAAATAAATAAAAAATAAAGGTCCATTGACAACAAAAAAACCAAATAAACAAAAAAGCCTCAGGCAGAATTTAGCCTGCAGGTGCTGGTTTAGCAATCTTAACAAGGAGGAGGTTGAGTTTCCAAGAAAATAGTGACTTATTCAGGTTGATAGAGATTGGCCCTGGTTCTTAGCACACTGACCCCAACCTGCCCCAAAAGGAGTCAGACCTGTTCTTCAACACACCTTCAGGGATCTGCAGGTGGGTGTTCACTGCAGGATCTCAGGTCATTTGCCAATGTGTTCCTGGGCCACCCTCCCCAAATGATCATTTCTGTCTCTTTCCTGTCATGGGCCTTCCCATTTATCAAAGTCAAACAGAAAAGGGTTGGGGACAATATATCGTTATAGGAAATCACACCCTTCTTTCTTACCCATTAGAGCAGAAAATAAAGAGCTGTATTTACTGACTTTAATTTGATGATTCTGTCCTATTTTCTCCCAAAATACCAAATTTCCACAAAGCCGGGACTGCCTATCTGCTTGTTGTTCTGTATCTTCGAGTGTCTAGTCCAGAACTCTCCCCCAGGGGGCTTGAGAAAGAACTCAATGACTAATGATTAAATTCCCTTGAGCCAAGGTAACGGGCAACACGAGGTGGGTGTGACCCCACTGGGTGATTTATTTCCCTCAATATGTTATTATGAAAAATGAAAACATTCAGAAGAGTTTAAAAAATTGCACAGCAAACACCTCTATGCCCACAACCCAGATTCTAGAAGTCCCATGTTACTATATTTGCCTTATCACGAATCTATCCATCTACCCTCCACCAGTCTTTTCTTCTGTTTTTGACACATTTCAAAGCAAGTTGCAGATATCGGTATACTTAACCTTTAAATATGGGATGCGGCAAGACCTCTTCCAGGGTGGGTTGCCACAGTTGAGTTGGCATGGAGGGAATACATTCTGTGAGCAGCCCTGACCACCCCCCAGTGACCCCATCAGTTCAGACAATGGGCAGAGGCCTTTTCCCAAGCATTCTTAATCTAGTGGCCATCCCTGTTAAAGAAAAAGAAAGAAGAAGGAGAAGGAAAAAGAGGAGAAGGAAGAGGGGGAGAAAACACTTGTTAAAGATGGTAAGGCAGACTTTACTCAATAGGGTCATAGCCACAGGCACAGGGGCCACCACAATGGGGTCTACCTGTGGGAGAGGGAGATTGGGCTCGGCTCTGACTCCAACAAGAAGTGGAGATTTACAACCAAGGAGCAGGATGGGGGCCAGTGGATGGAAAATTATTGAAAAGAAACATCAAAGATAAAGGTTTTAGCTGGGCTTGGAGGTACACACCGGCAATCCTAGCTACTTGGGAGGCTGAAGCAGGAGGATCACAAGTTTGAGGCCAGCCTCAGCAACTTAGTGAGATCCTGTCTCACAATAAAATAAAAAAATCAACGCACCTGGGAATGCAGCTCAGTGGTGGAGCACTTGCCTAGCATCCACAAGGCCCTGGGTTCTATCCCTAGTACCACAAAGAAAAAAAGGAGGATAAAGATTTTCTGGCTAAGCTGACTTGGTCATTGTTGAAGGTTGGCCAAGGTGATAAGCTATTCAGAGTGGTAAGATACCAAGAGTAAGGGGTTTTCCATAAGGTGACTTAGCAGGATTCTTGCTTGACCTGGATTCTACAGGGACATCCATGTGCAGGCCTAGTCAAGCAAAGGACTGAGAGAAGGCTGACCATAGTTTTGGTTATAGGAGACAGTCTGTTGTTCTAAAACTCAAACCACCTTGAGTAACATGTCTCCTCAGCTAGGGAGGTGGGTCTCAGACTCATACCTCATTTACAAAATTAACAGGCTGTCCTTAAAATATGCACACCTTCATTTTTCTTCCAAAATGTCAGTGGCTTTGACAGATGTGTTAATAGGAAATAGTCACATGGTAGAAAGATAGAGTTAAGATGCTGGAAGTTCCGACTCCTGTTGGCAGGTTTCAGGTCAGAGACAGACCTGAGAGCCCCTGAGAGACCCGGGGAGGAAGAGCCCAAGGAAGAGCCCATGGAGATGGACGAGGCGAGGCGTAGGGGAAGCCTGTCAGGAGTCCCCTCAGCTTCTGTCCCAGAACCACAAACAGCTTTTCTGGCTTCCACTTATCTCTCAAGCTGCTTTTTCCTGTAGCCTGTCTGCTAGAGAGCAGAACACAAATGAAGCGTGAAAAAAAAAATTCAGCAAAATAATTACAGGTTACAACAAATCAATTGGAACTGTGTAAATAGCCCGAGGCAGGTAGTCGGAGTCAGGGATGTTCAACTTAACACCCAGCCGCCACTGTGGCAGCTGCAGGGACTCCCAGGGACGTGAAACTGGAAAGAGCCCTGGAAGTCATGCCCAAGGCTCTGGATGTGAACTCCAACCCTGTGCTAACCAGCTGTGTGAATCTGGGCAACCAGCCCCCCTAGCCTGGCCTTGTTTCATCACCTCTAACACTGAGATAATAATTATGCCTATTTAGTATATCTCATGGGTGGTTGAGAGTCAAAGGAGATCATAGTTGCAAAATGTGCCATAGAAACTTTATAGCACTAGACAAATGGATCATCATTTGACTTCTTATCGTTTCTCGAATCCACCCACTACTCTCCATCTCTGTCCCCAGCTCCTTGGGCCAGCACCTGCCACCTCTCACCTGGTTCACTGCAATGGCCTCCTCTGAGTGGGCCCAAATTCACTGTAATCCCTTCTGGAGAATTGTAGCCAGCCTGATCTTCTAAAATCCCAAGTCTGATTGCTGCCTTCGCTTGTCTAATGCCCGGGGCTGGAGGGAAAGTGATTGAGGGCTGAGAGAGGAGGCTGGAGGTAGTTGGTCGAAGAGAAAGAGGTAGAGTGTGAAAGAAGCGCTGAACCGATTCAACACAACACGTATTCATGGGGTGCGCTGAGCTGGGTATGTGAGAGGACCCAGGAGTCGTCAGTGTCCCGCCCTTGGGTTGCTTAACAACCCTGTGGGAAGGCAGCGTCTGCAAATATGAAACAAACGGAGAGCAATTAAAAGCAAAATTGTTTGCTTCTAATTGTAAAACACTTCTGTCTGCTGCAGAAGCCCAGGGAAGCTCAGGGTGAAGTCCAAGTTCAAAGTGAGATCTTGAAGGGCAAGTTGGATTACGATGAAGAAGAAGGCTGGGCTTCAGATAGGGGGATCCGATGGGGCTAAGGCTTGGGGGCAGCAGGTCACAGTGTGGGGCACATGCGGAGGGGAAAAGAGGCCTGGCATGAAAGCCAGGACTCGGGTGGAAAGTTGGCCGGGTCGGGGAGTCAGGTCAGGCAGGACTTCAAAGCCTCGCCAGAGGTGATACAGACTAATTTAGACTCAATGTGGGTAATCTGATGAATAATTGATTTGCTCAGTGGATAATTTCATAGCTCACAAGTGGAGAAAGCAAGGAAAAAAACGTGCCACTCTGGACTTCACTCTGATCGGCCTCAGAGAACACCTGTTGGCAGTAGCGGGACCGAGTCTTTGGAGAAGGTGGCTGTGTCCACCTGGAGTGGGTCACAGCCAGCAAGGACACCTGGGCATGGCAGGCATGAGCACTAAGCTTGAGGAGAGGGCATTGCAAAGTCCTCCTTGGGAAAACAGTTCCCCTGGCCAGAGACTTCAAAACACTGGAGGTGATGGAGCAAGGAGGCGTGGCTATGGCTCCCCAGAAATGGGGACTCTGAACATGGAGATCTGCAATATGGTCACAAAGATTCCAAAGAGAGAGAGAGAAGACACTGTCACTGCCCCATCATCCATCTCCCTCCCTCCCTCCCTCTCACTCTTTCTCTCTCTCTCTCACACACACACACACACACACACACACACACACACACACACTCTGCGCCCTGCGTCTGTCATTAGGCATTTAGGCAGCTAATTCAGATGCACCGCTGAGAGTGCCAGGAGCCTTGGAGAGTTGAAAATGGGATGGCATCACAAGGCTCATTACAGAGCCCCCTGAGGAACTGGGTAAGGATGGGGATTCCCCCTCCCCGGAACAGAACATCTGCAGGGGTTCTGTGCCTGCCTGCCTCAGCTCCAACCCACCCCTCTGCTGGCACTGGACTCCCAGCCCTCCCCTGATCTCCCCAGGCCTCTGGCCACGCCCACCCTGCCTGAGTGTCCCTTCAGATTCCTTGAATGAGAAAGGCCCTGAGCCCTGTACCCCTTGGAGGAAAGAGGTCAGAGGGGCAAGGTCAGAGGAAATGGAGCCCAGGGAGAATCCCAAACCAACCATGTCAGCTGTCCCATCAGCTTTATACCAGGAAGCCAGGGAGACATTTTCCACTGCCCTTCTGCCATGATGAAGGGTCTTCTTGCCCACCAAAGAGCAGTGCCTGGCACAGGGTGGATGATGAGTAAATGATCAAAGTTCTCATTGAGCACCCACTCTGTGCCAGGCATTATTCCACAAACTTGATCTGTATCAGTGAACCAAAGAAATAAGAATTTCTGAGTCAGCCAAACCTACATTCTACTGCAGGGAGAAGGGCAATAAGCAATAAATACAATAAACAAATAAATTATGGAGACATGCTGTGAAGGCTGGTGCGGCAGGCACAAGGCTGAGTGAAGGAGGCAGGCCGGAGAGGAGCAGGAACCAGTGGGGAGCCTCCACTCCATCCTAACAACATCCCTGTCCAGCACCCTCTGCTCCTTTACTCTCTTTTATTGTTTTTGTAACTCTCACCACCAGTCTGTTATGTATGTGATTGTGTTGTCTGCCTCCATAGGAAGGATGCAAGCCTCAGGAAGGCAGGCCTTTGCCTGTGATCCACTGCTCGGTCCCCAGTTCTGTTTGCAGAAGGGCACCATCAGTCGGCGCCAATGTCAGAACTGCCAGAGCAAGTAAAGAGGCAGGATGCCTTCCAGGCTGGAGGCTGCTGGATGCCTGGACTGCAGGAAGCCCCTTTGGACCCACGATGATTCCTGTCACCTGAGGGGTAGTCCAAGGTGGCATGCCACAGGGTGTTTTCATTGGCTTTGATTGGAGGGCAGGGATGCGCTGTGCAGGCTGAGTTCTTTGTAAGGACACTTGGACCTTTCTCCCAGGCAGGCAGCTATTTTGCTATCACTTGTTCAACATGCTTGGCAACTACTATGCACCAAGTACCAAGCTTTCCAACTTGGGTTGGGTACAGGAGGGAGGGGGAGTTGGGATGATGCCACCCTGGTCCTATTCAGAACCCCAGGGCCAGTCTTCATGGTGCATAGGTCTGCAGGTGCCTGCCAGGCCCTGGGCATGCAAGCATAAAGGGCACGATACCTTCACTCAGTCATGCTGGTGACCATGTGGCAGTTACTAGAAAACGAATATCTGAAGATCCACTGTGCTAAGCACAATGATCACATGTGCAGGGGACACAGGGGTTGGGGCAGGGGAGGTCTCACAGAGGAGTGATGCCTAGACTAAGCCCCAGGGCAGTGATGTGTTCTCTTGTGGTCTGGTTTGAAGGGCCCCAAATCCTTTTCTTATCAAGCCTAGAATGAGGAATTCTGTTGTTGGATTAAGCACTGTCTTCTCCCCTGGGCTGGAAAAGATTCGATACTCCCAAGAAAGTACTAACATGCCACATGATTCTGAGATGACCTTGAACCACATGAGACCAGGAGTGGTGAGGGGGTTGATGGAAAGGAAGGGGAGGTCAAGGACCCTTGTCTCCTAGTTCTCTGTTTCATCTCCAATTTTTAGATATCAGTGCTGTCCTGGGGTTCTCGAGTCCTAGAGGGAAAGATTAGATAAATACGTTACTCAACACATTTACCCTAATGGGCTAGTGACCTGGGCTCTCTTTCCTCCCAGCCCTGCTTTCCTCTCTCCTTGGCTCATCTGTTGGGGGCAGTCAAAGGTTTCATTTTCCTACTACCTACCCCGGCTTCCCAAATCCCCTCTTTGCTTCCGGCCTCTGAGCCCAGCCCCTTCTGGCCATGTCCTGGCCTCGTAGACAGGACCCGAGGAATGTGGGCCTTCTTGATTTTAGCAGGAATTGCACAGAGGCTCCCATAGCTATCTTTGTGGACAAACTAGATGAGTAAGGTGGTGACGGCATATTAAACAGAGACCTTGTTGTTTTAATAGAGTGTTGATCATTGTTATCCTGAAGGGAAATCCATAGCAGTGTGCAAGAGGGCCTTCCCATTGACCTTGGCTTTTTCAATATTTTAATCAGGTCTTTGATAAAGACTAAATGACACAGGACTGAGAGGAAAAGAAAATGCCAAGATCAACAAAATCAGATCCCTAACGACTAGACAAGGAGAGATGAACTGGATTGTCTGCTGTGTGACCCTGGAGGCTCTCCTTGGGTAGCCCAGCAAATCCTGATTCTGTAGGAGGGCTCTCAGAACTCAGGTTGGAGTCAATGCTGAAATGCAAACTCCTCACGTAACTTGCATTGGGGAACATGTCATTTCTCACGTGGGCAACACTGTAACCCAGATTGCAAAGCTCAGGATCTGTCCCCTCCTGTATCCATCATTAATATGCAAGAAGATGGGACACCAAAGTCCCTCTCCTGGATCACGCAGATATACAGTAGGCTCCAAGCCATATCCAGCCCATCCATGCCTCTCCATGTGATGGCAAGTGTCTGGGAAGGCCATAGCCACCCTGCCAGTCATGTGCCTGAGAACTTCTGCTTTGAGTCTACATTGTATGTTTTTTGTAGTTCTCAGCTGAATTAAAACAATGCGATTAAAATAAAAACCAAGATAAAATGTTATATAGGTAAATATGCTGCATTTATGCTAAAATATCAGTCATATCAGTCCAGGAAAGGGAAAACTTGGCAACATAATTGGAGACAGAATATGAGTTTAGTGGACTCAGGATGAGTCAGGGAAGTGACCCTGACCCAAATAACCCTGTGCATTCTGTGGCTTCATTAGCAGATGCAGCATCTGGCTCTCAGGAAAGGACATTGTACCTATCTTGCCAGCCCACCCTGGACAGTTGTGCTTAGTGCTGCTCGCTGTAGGCACAGGGAGAGGCAGAGATGACAGCTGACGATGATGTACATGCAGAATACTTACAGCTGAGAGAACCAGGCTGGAGCAGACTAATTGGCTGGGGCTGACAGATTGGTAATCTAGCTGGCCCAGGCTCACATCTGGGATTCCAAAGCAGAAGGAAGGGTCAAGAGAGACAGGGAACGGACCTGGATGACTGCAAGTGGAGCAGGTGCAGAAGTTGAAGCATAGCCTGTGAGATGGACAGGAGCAGGTGGTTAGGGGGATAAGCCAATTACTGGGAGAGAGGCTGATGAGGACCAAAGTTAAGGAAGAACAGGTTGGAGTGCTACAGCTGAGGAGCTCCTCTGGAAAGACTGGCTCCAATTCCACCATTAACTTTCCTTTAAAAACAAATTCTTCTTTTTAAAAAAATCAGACTAGTGCATTAGTATGGATTTTTAAAATTAAATAGTACTACTACATTTATAATGAAAACCGACAATCCTCTACCCTATTTTGAATTCCTGCTTCCCAGAGTCAACTGTTTTCAATTATTCTTGTTTCTTCTGTTTTTTAAATTTTTTCCCTTTATTTCTAAGTAGCAGATTGGATCGCCAGTTCTTGGCTTTTTGGTTTTAGTTTTTTGGTTCCTGTATGGAAGATGAGGATTACATTCTCTTATACCACCCCTTCCCACTGTCCTGTCAGTAAACTCTCAACATTGCTTCTTCCTATTCTCCCAAAATAGTATTGTCACCTTGTGGGTGAAATCAATGTTCAATGTTTATGATGTTATTATCATGAAATATAATTTGCTGCAGGCCTAGGAGATACAATAAAACAATTTTATGTTTTACCTGGAGTTAATAGTTGCTTCAATGTTTGTTTATTGTCTTACTTAGTTTTCCACGTATCTATCATAAGTTCATTCTCAAACTCCATGGCAATATGTACAAACATAAGGTTATCTGTTTCTTTTTTCTTTTCTTTTTCCATTCAGAGATTTTTTTTCCTGGTGTCCTTTGTCCCTCTGTTATGCATAATTTGCAGCTCTGTAAGTGTATTACACACTTATACTGTCATTGGAACTTTTCTTCCCCATTAATTTTGGAATTCTCTCTGCCTCTTTTCTGTGTTAAATCTCTTGTTTTCTGGATCCCATGTTTCCTCTTTCTTGGTTTAATCATTCCTTTTTTGCAGATTACATCTGCAAGTAGTTTCTTGTGAAAAAATAAGTGGGAGGTTAATTTTTTGAAATCTTGCATATCTGAAAATGTCTTTATGTATTTTTTACAGCTTTATTGCAATATATTTCACCTACCATAACATCCAAACATTTCAAGTGTGTACTTCAGTGGTTTTTAGTATTTCAGGATTATGAAATCATCACAATTTAATTTTAGAACAATTTCAACTACCTCCATCCCCCTACCAACCCTGTGCACATTAGCAGGCCTTCCCCATTTTTTGCTCATTCTCCTTCCTCCACCACTGCTCCAACTCTGGGCAAACACTAATTTACTTTATATCTCTGTGGACTTACTGATTCCAGACACTTCACATAAGTGGAGTCATACAATACATGGTCTTTTGTCACTGATTTCTTTCACTTTTCATAGTCTCTTCAAGGTTTATCTGTGCTGGTATAGATATACTTGTTTGTTTTTATTTCTGAATATTATCCCAGTGTATGAATAGATCAGGGTTTGTTTGCAGTTTTCAGTTGAAGGATAGTTGAGGTTGTTCCAACTTTTTGGCTATTTTGAATAATGTTGATGTGAATATTTATGTACAAGTTTTTACGCGGACATATATTTTCATTTCTCTTCAATATACCTAAGGGTGGAATTGCTTGGTGTATTAGTCAGCTTTCATTACTATAACAAAATACCTGAGGTAACCAACTTATGAGCAAAAAGACTTACTTTGGCTCAGTTTTGGAGGTTTCTGTCCACGATTGATTGTCTCTGTCACTTTGGGCCTGTGGTGAGGTAGTACATCATGATAGGAGCATTGGTGAAGGGAACTTCTTACCTCATGGCAGCCAGGAAGCAAAAATGGAGAAAGGGAAAAAGAGGATAGGAGAAGGAGGAGAGAGGGATGAAGGGATGAAGGGAAGGAAGAAGAGAAAAAAACAGGAAGGATTGGGATCTTAATATGCCCTTCAAGGGCTCACCCCTAGGGACCCAACTTCCTCCCACTAGACTCCACCACTTAAAGATTCCAACACCTCCCAATAGCGCCACAAGCTGCTGATCATGCTATTGATGCATGGGCCTTTGGGGGGCACTTACCCAACCACAGTACTCACATGATAACTCTATGTCTTAACATTTTGAGGAACTGCCAAACTTCTTTCCAAAGTGGCTGCATCATTTTATACTCCCACCAGCAATGTATGAGGGTTCTGATTTCTTGCATCCTTACCAACACCTGTTACTATCTGTCTTTTTTATTGTAGGTATACCAGTGAAATACTATCGCATTGTGGTTGGATTTACATTTCTCTAGTGACTAATGAAACTGAACATTTTTTTTTTCATGTGTTTACTGACCATTTGTGTGGCTCCTTTGGAAATGTCTATTCAAAACATTTTTTAACCAGTCATTAAATTGACTTATTTGTGTTTTTATTATTGAATTGTGTGAGTTGTTTGTGTATTTTTGGTACATATGATTTGCAGATATTTTCTTTTTTTTATTTTTTTATTTTTTTATTTTTATTTATTTTTCTCAAAAGTTGCATTTAAATACATGTTATCAAACATAACAGAAAAAAAACAAATTTTCAGAAGCTGTACACACTATTCACTGAAAATATTTGTTGAGGCAAATAGAAAAAAAAATTATTACAATCATAATTTTTCTAACTTTGCACAAAATTATAAGCAGATTACATTCTTCATATTA